>JAODVQ020187102.1:0-14421 GCA_025400075.2 Phenganax stokvisi
TTTCCGGGCTGGGACCAAAACAACGACTTCGTGCCCGACATCAACCAAAACGACAGCCGAGTGCGCACCAACTCGATCCCGGACTACGAAGAACCTTTCCTGCGCTTTGCAGTAGATCGGCCCGAATTTCTCTTCGGCGTTGATATGAACAACAACTTCTGGACCGACCAATACGAAAACGACCAAGAGCCGGATTACCCCTACAAGCGCGACCACCAGGGCTACAACGCATACGTCGGCACCTACTTGACGCCGCAACTAAAAATTGTCGCCGGCCTCCTGCGCGAGGGCCGCATCTCTTCCAACCAGAAAAACCACAGCGCGTATGCCCTCCTGCGGTTCGACCGGAGTTGGGCGCGCTACGGCGATGTGCGCCTCTTCGGCATGACCAAGCGCGTGGAGGACGACATCGCCGACCCGCTCTTGCAGTGGGCACCCGACAACACCCTGCGCCTCGGCACGCTGACCGAGATCGACGATCCACTGCTGGCCCGCGACACTTGGATCAACCAACTCTTCCTCGGCCACAAGGTGCGCGCCTTTTCGTTGAACCTACAAAGCAAGATCAACTGGGTGGTCTTTCACCAACTCATGGACGCCGAGCGCCGGCAGCGCTGGGCTTTAGCCGAGACGGATTTCTTCTTTGGGATGATCAACAAGGCCCACTACCGCCATGCGCTCGGCCCCCTCCATTTAGAGCCGCGCTGGAAGAGCGAGTTTATCAAGCAGAGCCGCGACCTGTTCACGGACGAGCGCCGCACGACCCTAGCCGAACTCTTCTCGCTGTTGGCAATCACTGATGTCCTAGAAATCACCAAGCTGCAAGCGGGCCTAGAGTACCTGATCTTCGACGATTTTGACGTGGACGCCAACGACTTCACGGCGCTGACTTGGGGCGTTCAGTTCAAAAACGAATCGGCCTACCAAGGCTACAAGCTACAGACCGTGCTCGGGCTGGTGCTAGAGCGCAAGAATTTCAAGGACGCTCGATCGCGCACCGAGACCCAATCCTTCATCGCCATTTACGCAGGGATTTAAGACTTGACATGCGCTTTTGCAGGGGTTATATACAAATCTTTATTGTAGAAGCAGGAAGGCTGCGGAGTTACCGCACCTTCCCTCTTTTATTTTTCCATCTCATACGGAGGTAGCTTTACCATGAGAAAGATCCTCACCATTGCCGTTGCCTCGTTGGGCCTTGTGGTTGCCGCCCAAGCCCACGAGCCGCCGGGCGAGTTGTTGGTCGCCGTGAATTTTCCCGATGCCAACGTACCCGTCATCGACGGCAACCCCAGCGAGTGGGCTCCCGTGCCTTTGGATCAGTACGGGATTTTTAGCGAGAGCCTGTTTTCGCTTGAAGGTTTTGCCGGCGATAACGTTGCTCGCGGTGCCATTGACGCCAGTTCGCTGCAGGTCCGCCACATCGTCGGTTGGAACGATGGGACCAACAACCTCTATGCCACCACCCGCATCTTCGACGACAGACACGTCACTCAGCGTCAGGACCCAGGCAGGTTTTACTGGGATGACAGTGTCGAATACGAGGTCAACGCCCAACATCAGGCCGGCGAGGATCAAAACCAAGGCGACGATGCCACCAACTTTAGCTATAAGTTCGCCTTCCCAGTCTATCAGGAGACCTTTGAGTGGTATCGCCCCAACCGCAACCTGCCTTGGCTGACCAGCGGCTCGCAGTGGATCGAGATCGCCCATACCTTCGAAGGTGACGAGTTCGGCGAGAGCACGTACGACTACGAGATCCGCATTCTGCCGATCGAGCGGATGCCGCGCTCGGAAGAGGCTACTGAGGATCAAGTAGAAGTTCACGACCTGACCGAAGGCAGCGTCATTCACTTCACCCTGACGATCAACGAAGTCGATGGCGGCGAAGGCGAAGGCGATAACCGCATCGGCCAGTGGAGCACCCAATCTATTGGGTGCTGCCGCGCACTCAACGACCTGCTGCTAACTCCGGCCGACCCCAACATCGACTGGGGATCAGCCACGGCAGTCGAGTCGGATAGCTGGGGTCGGATCAAGGCCCAGTTCTAGGCTGTTTCATCTCAATCGCAGGACCATTCCGGCAGGTCTCGCCTAGGTGCGGGGCCTGCCGGAATTTTTTAGGAGTAGGAGTCGCATTGCCCGTACTCCGCATCGGGATCATTGCCGCGCTAGCCGTTGGGACACTCTGGGGCGTCCTCTCCATTCACTGGTACCCAGCCGAAGAGGTGCTGACCATGTGGGTGTATGGCTCGCCGCAAGAGGCCGAGCTGTACCGCCATGTCGCCGCCGAGTATCGCCAACAGCACCCAGAAGTTCGCCTGCGCTTAGAGGTAGTGCCCGGACGCAACGTCGTGCAAAAGCTGCTGACGGGCATGGACGCTGGGCACGCCCCCGACATCTGCGTAATACACTGGCGGCAGATGTCGCAAGTAGCTAGCACTGGACAGCTTTTGCCGCTCGATGACTTGGTGCGGCGCGACCAAATCGCCACCGACGATTACTATCCGGTGGGCCTGCAAGCGTACACCTACCACGGCACCCTCTACGGCATTCCGGTCAAAGGCAGCACCATTACCTGCTTTTACAACAAGGATATCTTCGACCGCTACGGCGTCAGCTATCCCACCGACGACTGGACGCTCGACGATTTCCTCGCCAAGGCCCAAACCCTGACCATCGACGAAGACCAAGACGGCCTACCGGACATCTACGGCTGCACCCCGTACGACATCGCCAGCTACGTGTGGAGCATGGGCGGAGACTTCCTCCGGCAGGAAAACGGACGCTACGTCTCCAACCTCGACGATCCGCGGGTGGCCCAAGCCGTGCAGTTCTACGTCGATCTCTATTTCAAGCACAAGGTCAGTCCGCCCCGGCCCGGCGTGCGCAGCGACAACGCCATGAGCACCTTCACCTTTGAGGCCGGGCGCATCGCCATAGGCATCATGGGGCCGTGGATGCTGCCGACCTTTCAGCTCTTGGACCGCTTCGAATGGGACGCGGCGCTCTTTCCCCAGGGACCGGCTGGCCGCCAGACGCGCTACGCCAGCGTCGGTTTTACGATCTGGAAGGGCACGCGCGAGCCAGAAGTCGCTTGGGATGTACTCAAGCACATGGTCTCGGCCGAGGCGACTACCAAGATGGCCAAGTTGGGCAGCGACCTGCCGCCGCAGCGCTCGGTGGCCCGCAACACCTATCCACGGGCGTCAACGCCCTATGAAGAAGAAGTCTTCGTGCGCTCAATGGACTACAATGTCCGGCTCTTCCCCCAAGAACTGTGGTGGGAGGACCTCTACCGCCGGATGCTCGACGAACTCGACGCCGCCCTCACCGGCCGCGAGAGCGTGGCCGAAGCCCTCGCCGAAGCCCACCAAGTGACCAATACCTATCTGCAGCGCATCTACGCCGAAGAAACCCCCTGATGAAGAGTCAAAACAAAGCCGCGTTCTTCTTTCTGCTGCCCAATTTCGTCGGCTTTCTCATCTTTGCGCTTGGGCCGGTTGTAGTGGCTGCGGGCATGGGCTTCTACCGCTATCAGCTCGCCTCGGGCGCACCCGTCTTCATCGGGCTGGATAACTTTGCGGATTTAGTACTCTTCACAAAGGTCGATGGCGAGTGGGTGGCGCGCGACCCATACTTTTGGAAGTATCTCGGCAACACGCTCTTTTTGATGCTCAACATCCCGCTCTCCATGGTCGGCTCCTTGCTCTTGGCCGTGCTGTTAAACAAAGAACTACCCGGCCGCATCTTCTTCCGCACCCTATTCTTCATTCCCCATCTGTGTACGGGCATTGCCATCTATATGGTCTGGAAAATGCTCCTGACCTACGAGCCAAACGTCGGCATCGTCAACGGACTTTTGTGGCAAGTCTTTGGGGTGTTGGGCATCGCGCCTGAACGGGCCGCCGCGCTCCTGCCGGGGTGGCTAATCGATGCATCTTGGGCCAAGCCCGCGTTGATCATCATGTTCATCTGGGCCAGCGTCGGCGGCTACAACATGGTTCTCTACTTGGCCGGCCTGCAAAACATCCCGCTCGAACTCTACGAGGCCGCTGAAATGGACGGCGCTGGCTGGTGGTCCCAGCTCATTCACATCACCGTGCCCCAGCTAGCACCCACGACGTTTTTCATCCTCGTCACCAGTATAATCGGCGGCCTGCAAGGTGGCTTTGAAGCCGCTTATGTAATGACCGGGGGCGGCCCCGAGGGATCGACGACCACCATGAGCTACTACATCTACACCCAGGCGTACGAGCAGCTAGAAGTAGGATACGCTGCGGCGATCTCAATGGTGCTCTTCGCGCTGATTTTCGCGGCGACCTTGCTCAACTGGCGCTACGGCGGCAAACGGCTGGAGGCTGTCTAAATGGCGCGCTGGCGTCAGTACCAATCAACGGTCCTGATCTATGCGATCTTGCTCCTCGTGCTCAGCGGCATGGTGGTGCCGCTGGTGTGGACCCTGCTGACTTCCTTCAAGTACAACGTTGATGTGACGCTCGGATGGATTCCGCCGCGCTGGACAACGGACAACTACACCGGCGTATTCCGCGCCTTCTTCTTCCTCCGCTACTACGCCAATTCGCTGTTCATCGCCACCGCCGTCACTGTGGTCCAAGTTGCCACCAGTGCGCTAGCGGCGTACGCCTTTGCCCGCTTGCAGTTCCGGGGCCGCGACGTGCTCTTCCTCGGCTATCTATCGACGATGATGATTCCAGCCGACGTGCTGATGATCCCGCAATTCGTACTGATGAAAAAAATTCCCGAATGGCTGAACGCCGTGTTCGCAACGGATTTCTTCAGTGGTTTCCTCTACTTAAAGAGTCACTACATCGGCCATCCAGTGGGGCTGGACAGTTTCTTCGCCCTGATCGCGCCAGGGTGTTTCAGCGCGTACGGAACATTCATGCTGCGGCAGTTTTTGCTGGGGATTTCGCGCGAGATCGAGGAGGCGGCGCTCATCGATGGATGCTCGGCGTGGGGCGTGTTTTGGCACGTGGTGGTGCCGCTGGCCAAGCCGGCGCTGGGGGCGCTGGCAATTTTTACCTTCCTCGGGCGTTGGCGGGCCTTTCTCTGGCCGCTGATTATGACGGATTCGGATTCGATGATGGTGCTGCCGGTGGGATTGGCCAAGCTGTCGGACCTGTACGTCAACGACTACGGGCTGATTTGCGCGGGGTCGGTGTTGATGCTCGTGCCGATGATCGCGGTTTTCGTCTTTTTTCAGCGGTGGTTTATCAGCGGGATTCAGCTAGGGGCGGTGAAGGGGTAAGATCTGAAGAGCCGCGCGTAGAAATGGGCAATAGTTTAGCCAAAATTGACGCAGTTATCGGATCGCTGTTGAGTTGCTATCGCTCGGGCCAATAAACGGTCCACAGCAACTAGATAGTTCCGTTTGACATTAATCACGTGTCGCGTTATTACTTATATGATTGTATCCTTCAAGTGCTCTGATACGGAGGCCCTCGCAAACGGGCAGCGAATCGCGCGATTTTCAAACATCGCATCAAGGGCGCGACGCAAGCTTCGTCAATTACAGATCGCCGGAAGGCTCAAAGACCTGCGTATTCCACCAGGGAACCGCCTTGAAAAGCTCAAGGGAGATCGGGCCGGGCAGTACAGCATTCGCGTGAATGACCAGTTTCGAGTGTGCTTTCGCTGGTCGGCTGCTGGTGCGGAAGATGTCGAGATCGTCGATTATCATTAGGAGCGAAAAGAGTATGTCCAAGCTCAAACCTGTGACGCCCGGAGAATTGCTGCGAGAGGAATTTTTAGTCCCCATGGAACTCTCGCAGTATCGCCTCGCCAAAGAAATCGATGTTCCCGCCCAGCGAATCAGTGAGATTGTAGCCGGTAAGCGGACCATTACAGCGGATACGGACCTGCGCTTATGTCGCTTTTTCGGCCTCTCCAAGGGTTACTGGCTGAGGGCACAGATAGCTTACGACACCGAAGTGGCGGAAGAAACGCTCGCTGCCGATCTGGCGAAGATCAAGCCGTGGAAGGGACTGCAATCGGCCGCTGGCTAACCTGCCTAAAATCGCCGCCTTGCAGACTTGTCAGTGCCACGGAAGAGAAAGCTACGAGTGACCTATGGCGTCAACTAAAAATCTACCCATTAACATCGATAGAAAAAAATCGCCGTCTTCTGCCGTACGCACGGGATAGGTCGGCTGAGTTATTTGGCTCGATCCTGCGGGATGATTTTGATCCAGTTCGCAGCGACGTAGATGTGCTAGTAGAGTTTCTACCTGGCCGGACCCCGGGCTGGGAATTTTTTATATGGCATGAAGAGCTATAAGCCATCTTGGGACACAAAGTCGATCTGTTTTCAGGGCTGAATCGGTGGATAGAACCCCTTGTCCGTCAGGAGATGCTGCCGCTCTATGAGCAAGCATGACTATCGGGTTGCGCTGCGGCAAATAGAGGAATATGCCGGTCGGGCACAGGAGATTTGTGCGGGCAAAATATTTGAAGCGCATAATAGCCTTTGCGGGAATCTAGGAGCAAAAACAAATGACTCAGCTTCTACAAAAGGCTTTCGAGAGAGCCGCCAAACTTCCACAAGAGGAACAGGACAAATTTGCGCGTTTCCTCCTAGCCGAGCTTGAATCGGAGCGGCAATGGACTGAGCTATTTAGCCGTTCCGAATCAGAGGATTTGCTGGAGGGGCTGGCCGATGAGGCCCTAGCAGCGCACCGAGCAGGACGAACTCAGCCTCTCGATATAGAAGAATTGTAGGGTTCTGGATTGGTCCACATCACGAGTACTGCCGGCTTCTCAAGCGAATATAGGAGCAGTCAATCCACCCAACGTTGTGTCGCTAAGTACTCGTCAAGCTCCTTCTGCGCTTCCAAGTACCGCAACTCCAATTTCCTAGTCGTGTCGGCCGGCGCATTCGAGAGCTTCATGTTTTCAACTTGCAGTCTCAAGATCTCTGCTCGACTTACCAACCCATAGCCCGCGATCCTCTGTAGGAGATTTGGGAAACCTATGTTTTGCGTTTCCCAGTTCAGACAACGATACTCGGCGAGTTTTTCTGAAAGGACTTCGAAAACCACTATTGTGTCCTGTGGTAGGTCGCTCCTAGAGATGTAGCGGTGATTGCGCACCTTTTCTAAGTTGCAGTGTTTGGCCAGCAAACGGGTAACTTTCTGCAACTCCGCTAGGAGGCTTCTAGTACTCTCAACAGACTCGGCGAATTTTTCGTAGCTAAGCTGCTCAGCCCTTACGCGATGACGATCGATATTTCCAGTCTGAGCTTGCGTATGGAGAGCCCAATAAAAGGACATAAATAAGACAAAAGCGACGAGTCTCATGGATGTGCTCTTCTCTCACAGTTTTTGTCGGGAAAGGGAAGAACGTCTCGTGCAACCTCCCGAACTTTGCCGGGAAACGTTCGTCCTCTCACCCACATAACCGGCTGACCTTTGCCAATTTTTTCTCGACTAAACCATTCTGCCTGTGCGCTTAAGTAATGCGATACATAGCTGCGTCTAAATCGCTGGCTGTGGTTATTGGTGCTTTTGTGCAACAGGTGAGAGTGAAACCAGATGACCGCACCGGGTGGAACTTCCACGGCAATGCCGTCCTCGTCGCGGGCATTGCGGGCCAGTTTGAATTCTGTCTGCTGCGACCCCTCAATATCGTCGTGCTCGGCAATGGCCTGTTTGTGGCTACCGGGAATCACGTATAGGCACCCGTTTTCGCGGTCTGCGGGGTCAATGGCCGTCCAGGTGCCGACGGTCGTCGCCGTTTTAAATCGCTTGCCAAAGTAAAACTTGTCTTGGTGCCACGGGAATCCCAAGCCGATTTCGGGAGCTTTCCAAATGAAGAGATTGTTGATACCCAGAAGGTATGGGCCGAGAATATCGACGAGCGGGTCGGTCAGGCGCGGATCGCGCACGCGGGCGAGGAACTCCGGGATGAAGCAACTGGGGTGATGGATCTTGTGCATACCATAGATACCATATCGCGCGTCTTTGCCGTCGCGGACTAGGGCATTGCGGTCGATGTGGGCCATGGGCATTCTGCGCTTCCCAGCGACAATGTCTTCGGCCACTTGCCGCAAGTGATCGTTTTCTTCGTACGAAAAGACGTTTTCGCGCACGAAGTATCCATCGCGCTCCCAACACTGGATTTCATCGGAGGTCATGCGGAAGGCATTCATTGGGGTGAGTCTCCTAATCGTCCTGCTTTGACACGGTTTATAAACATGTATAGTCTAATGAGGGCCTTAGCGGCCCACCAAACAGCGCATGAGCCTCAATCCCTTCAAACCGTTCGCCTCGTACCTCCGCCCCTACCGCTGGGCCTTAGTCATCGGCCTAATCTTTTTGCTGGGCGAACAGCTCGTCTCCGTCTCCATACCCCTCATCCTCGAACGCGCCATTGACCAAGCCCGGGCCAGCTTAGATCAAACCACACCGGACCTGACTTTCCTAACGCACTACGCCGCCCTCATCGTCGGCTTGGGGCTGGCGCAGTGGAGCATGGCCTTTGGCATGCGCTGGCACTTGGCCGCCACCTCGTACCGCGTCGAGCGCGACATCCGCCAGCGCTATTTCGCCCACCTGCTCACCTTGCCTATCGGCTATTTCCAACAGGCCCGCACCGGCGATTTGATGGCCCGGGCGACCAATGACGTCGAGGCCGTGCAGCGCTACCTCAGCCACGGCTTCCGCATGTTCCTAAGTGCCATCCTCGGCTTCAGCTTCAGCATGGTAGCCATGTGTCTGTACGACTGGGAATTGACCCTATACGCGCTGTTGCCCATGCCCATTATGACCGTGATCCTGCGCTTCGTGGGCAGCAGAGTGCGCCGGCGCTATCGCATGGTGCAAGAGCAATTTGCCGCCATTAGCACCTGCTTGCAGGAAAATCTCTCGGGCATGCGCGTGGTCAAGGCATTTGCCCGCCGCCGCGGCGAGATTGACCACTTCACCGAGCTCAATGACGAGTACGTCGAGCGCAGTCGCAGCCTGATTTACCTATACAGCACGTTTTTCCCCTTCACCTTCCTCATCAGCGGCCTATCCATGTTGTTCATCCTGTGGCTGGGCGGCATCCGCGTTGTCGAAGGGACGCTTACCTTGGGGGCCTTTGTCGCCTTCAACGCCTACTTGATCCGCATGAGCCGCCCGATGATGATGATGGGCCGCATCGTCGATGAATACCAGCGCGCCATGGCTTCCATGCTGCGCATTGAGTCCGTGCTCAAAGAACAGCCCCAGGCCGACCAGTACCGAGACGACGACTTAGCGATCAAAGGCGAAATCGAATTCCGCCGCGCCTCCTTTGCGTACAATGGCCAAACCGTACTGCGCGATATAGATGTCCACATTCCGGCCGGCAGTACCCTAGCCATCGTCGGCCGAGTCGGGTCGGGCAAGAGCACCCTAGCCCGGCTCATCCCCCGCCTCATCCAGGCCGGTGAGGGCCAGATCCTCATCGACGGCAAACCCATTGAACAAATGCCGCTGCGCGCCTTTCGCAACGCCATCGGCTACGTGCCGCAGGACACCTTCCTGTTCTCCGAAAGCATCCGCGACAACATCGCCCTCGACTCGGCCTCCTCGGACGAGGTCGAACGCGCCATTGAGGTGGCCCAACTAGCCGCAGACCTCAAGACCTTTCCCCAAGGGCTGGAAACCATCGTCGGCGAGCGCGGCGTCACCCTGTCGGGCGGGCAGAAGCAGCGCACGGCCTTGGCCCGTTCAGTTGTGCGACAACCGAAAATCCTCATCCTCGACGACGCCTTGGCCAGCGTCGATACCCGCACCGAAGAGCTAATCCTCACGCGCCTGCGCGACATCATGGCCGAGCGCACCACCATCCTCATCGCCCATCGCATCTCCACCGTCATGGCTGCGGACCACATCATCGTGCTCGACGAAGGGCGCATTATTGAAGAGGGCACCCACGACCAATTGCTCGCGCGCGATGGGCTATACGCCGACA
Organism: Phenganax stokvisi; assembly: GCA_025400075.2. NCBI lineage: Eukaryota > Metazoa > Cnidaria > Anthozoa > Malacalcyonacea > Clavulariidae > Phenganax > Phenganax stokvisi. Next base: position 9,961 of record JAODVQ020187102.1, read on the forward strand.
TGTACCGCCGCCAGCATCTCACTGAGGAATTGAGCGACCTCTAATGCCACCGACCATCCGCGACGAGCAAGAAATCGACAAAAAATCCATCGATCTCCGCCTGCTGGCTAGGCTGTTGGGTTTCTTGCGACCCTACTTGCCTTGGGCGGTCTCGACGTTGGTACTCATCCTCGCGGCCTCGCTGGCCCGTCAGGCCGGTCCCGTGCTGACCAAAATAGCCGTTGATGAGCACATCGTGCCCGGCGACTTGGATGGCTTAGGCACCCTCGTCCTGCTTTTCGCCGCGCTGTTGGTCGCTCAATTCGTCATCGGCTACGCCCAGAGCTGGATCACCGGCATGGTCGGCCAGTGGACCATGCGCGATGTGCGCTTGAACATTTTCACCTGCCTACAGCGCCTGCCGCTCAAGTTCTTCGATCGCACGCCCATCGGTCGGCTGATGGCGCGCAATACCAGCGATGTCGATGCGCTCAACGAATTCTTCACCTACGGCGCGGTTTCCCTAGTGACCGAAACCGTCACCATCGCCTCCATCCTGTTTTACATCTTCTACTATCTCGATGTCGAGTTGGGTCTGCTCACCTGCGCCTTTTTGCCCGTGGCCTTTGCCGCCACCCTATGGCTGCAAAACCGCACCTACCAAGCCTTTCGCCAAGCCCGCACTCGCTTTGCCCGCTTCAGCGCCGATTTGCAGGAAACCTTGTCGGGGATAGAAGTAGTAAAACTGTTCAACTGCGAGCCGCGCAGCACCCGCCGCTTTAATGAAGGCACCGACGAATACCTCGACGCCCGCTTGATGCGCACCCTGTACCACTCGGCTTACTTTCCCTTTATGGAATTGTGCAGTGCCGCCCTGATAGCACTGGTGCTGTGGTACGGCGTCGGCCAAGTGCTGCGCGAGGAAATCGCTTGGGGCGTTTTGGTGGCCATGCTGCAATACGTACCCCGCTTCTTCATGCCCATCCGCAACCTCGCCGAGGAATACGCCACCGTGCAGATGGCTATGGCCTCTTCCGAGCGCATCTTTGAACTGATTGACGCCGAGCCAGAGCCGATCGGCGGTTCCTTGCGCCGGGAGCGCATCGCCGGTGCCATTGAATTCCGCCACGTGTGGTTCGCTTATGAAGATGAAGAGTGGGTCCTGCGCGACGTCTCTTTCTGCGCCGAGCCGGGCCAGAGCTTGGCGCTAGTCGGGGCCACCGGCTCGGGCAAGACTACCATCATCAGCTTGCTGTGCCGCTTTTACGAGATTCAACGCGGGCAAATCTTGGTCGATGGCATCGACATCCGCGAGTGGAATGTGGAAGCGTTGCGGCGGCGCTTCGGTCTGGTGCAGCAAGACGTCTTTCTCTTTGCCGGCGACATTGCCAGCAACATCCGCCTCGGCGCTCCAGAGCTGTCGGACGAGTCGGTCGCACAGGTGGCCCGCTACGTCAACGCCGACCGCTTTATCGACCGCCTGCCCGACACGTACCAGCACGAGGTACAAGGGCGTGGCGCATCCCTATCCGCAGGTCAGCGCCAGCTTTTATCCCTTGCCCGCGCCCTAGCCGCCGACCCGGACATTCTGGTGCTAGACGAAGCCACCGCCCACATCGACACCGAGACTGAAGGCTGGATCCAAGACGCGGTGGAAAAACTCATGCGCGACCGCACCTCCATCGTCATTGCCCACCGCCTCTCCACCATCCGCAGCGCCGACAAAATCTTGGTGCTGCACCGAGGCCGGTTGCGCGAAGAGGGCCGCCACGAAGAACTGCTAGCGCGAGACGGCATCTACGCTCGCCTGCATCAATTGCAATACAACGAGACGCTCGCCTAGCTCCCAACCAAGAAAAGACCTATGGCCACCTACTATCCCTCCATCACCGACGACCAAGCTGCGCTGATCCGCAACGCGCCGTTGTTCTTCGTCGCTTCCGCCGATCCCGCACTCGCGCCCGGTCCCGAAGGCATTGGCCCAATCAACCTCTCGCCCAAGGGCGGCGTACCGCTACACGTGATTGATCCCAACCGCGTGGCCTTCCTCGACTACTTGGGCAGCGGCAACGAAACAGCGCGTCATGCAATAGCCAGCGGCCCGATCACCGTCATGGTCTGTTCTTTTGAAGGAGAAGACGCCGGCATCATCCGCCTCTACGGCAAAGCCACGGCCACCCCGCTCGAAGAATCGCCCCACGCCGCCTTGCTCCTGCAAATGGAGTCCGAACACCTGCGCACCAAACGCCAAGTAATCGAAGTCGAAGTCGAACTAACCGGCACTAGTTGCGGCTATGGCGTCCCGGTAATGGAATTAGTGCGCGAGCGCCGCGTCGAAGACCGAGGCCGCCGCTACAAGGACCGAAAGAAATAAACCCGATTTCCACGGATCTTCAACGCGTTCCAGCCTGCTCCAATCCCAGCAACGACAAACACCTCTCTATCAGCTCATCCACGCTAGCCGCATTTACGTCCATACTGACTAGCCCATGCTCCCTAACTGAATCCATCATCTGCGCGTTGTAGAGCAGGCTGCGTTTTAGAAACTTATCCACGATCCTTCTTTCGCGCTGGGACTTCGTTCGATACTGACTTGCCGCGCGAATCCTCTGCTCAAACACGGCGTCACTCGCTGTAAGCCAAACAGCAGCGAGGTTGGCAACCTCTAGCGTCGCCACAAACTCTGGCCACAGAGCAGATCCCTCCACTATTATCCGCTCCTTGGAGGTATCGGTCGCGATCTCCGTGACGATCGCCTCAACTTGCGGCCACACATTGACCTTGTAGTGATGAAGCACGTCCTCAATCAATTCGCGCACCGACAGCGAGAGATAGTGCTCGGCTACGTGGTCGGGCACTGGTTCCGGCCATGGACGACCGGGGTGGCGGGCAAGTTTGTCCGTGGAGATTTGGGGCCACCCCAGCTTTGCTGCCAGCGAATCGGCCAAGGTCGATTTTCCGACGTGGGATGAGCCGCCGATGAGGATCACTCTCAAGTCAGCGGGTACTTTGTGCATTCGCGTTGTTCAGTCCAAGACCATGCCGCCGCTGACGTTTATCGTCTGGCCGGTGACGTTGCGCGCCTCGTCGGAAGCGAGGAAGGCGACCATGTTGCCGATGTCCTCAGGCGTCTGCTCGCGCTGCATAGGCGTCGAGTTGGCAATGAACAGGTCGAACACCTCGCGGGCGCTTTTGCCGACATAGGTGGGATCTACCTCGGCGATCTTCGGCGCTAGCGTGTGCCAGAAGTTGGTCCACACGAACCCAGGGCATACGGCGTTTACAGTGATGTTGTGCGGCCCCAAATCCTTGGCGGTCAGCCGCGTTAGGCTGAGCATCGCGTTCTTGGCGGCCGCGTAGGTCGGCAGGAAGGTCGGGTCGCGTTTGGCCGCGGCAGAAGAGATGTTGATGATCTTGCCGTAGCGGCGCTCGATCATGTGCGGGGCGATCACCTTGCAGAGGAAGAAGGGCCCCTTGACGTGTATGTCGTAGTTGCTGTCCCACTCCTCTCCGGTGAAGTTGGTGAACGGAGCGCCGACGATCGTGCCGAAGTGGCCGGCGTTGTTGACGAGGATGTCGATGGCGTCGAAGCGCTCGATCGCCTGCGCGACGAGGTCCTCGCAGGCGGGTTCATCCGTTATGTCCGCAGCGATGGCGACCGCAGTGGCCCCTTCGTGTGCGAGCTGGTCGGCGGTGGCCTGCGCCCTGTCGCCGTCGATGTCGGTCGCCACGATGGCCGCTCCCTCGCGCGTCAGGCACTTCGCTATGCCGAGGCCCATGCCGCCCCCAGCACCGGTGACGATAGCTGTCCTGTCTTTGAGTCGCATGCTGGTCTTCTCTGGGTTTTTTGGAACGTTTAAAAAAATAAAGAGGCTTTTTTGATGTCTTCTACTGAGGACGGCGGTCAGACGTCCAGAACGCGATCTTGGCCGACCGAGGCCTCGTCGAGACGGGCCCGGTCCTCCGGCGTGATCGACCAGCCCACGGCACCGACGTTCTCCTCCATGTGGGCGGCCGTATCGCCGCCGGTGATAGCCGCCGTCACCTCTGGGTGGGAGAGCACCCAGTTAATCGCCGTCTGCGCCACGGTGCGACCATGGGCGTCGGCGATCTGCCGCAAGATCTTTAGGGTGCGGCGCGCCGCCTCGTTGAGATTCTCCTCCAAGTCGCCGACGCGCCGGGAGGCGTAAAGGGTGCCGTCCGGCGGCGGCTCTCCGGGGGTGTACACGCCAGAGAGCAGGCCCACGCCCAAGGGGCTGTAAGTCATAACCCCGAAGCCTTGGTCGCGCTGTGCCAGCCACATCTCGCGCTCTAGCTCCCGGTTGAGGAGGTTGTAGGGATTCTGGATGCAGAGCAGGGGATCAAGCCCGAGGCGGTCCTGCGTCCACAGCGCCTTGAGCACCTGCCAAGCCTGGAAGTTGGAAACACCCACGTAGCGCGTCTTGCCGGCGCGCACCACGTCGTCCAAGGCACGTAGCGTCT
>JAODVQ020187210.1:0-14419 GCA_025400075.2 Phenganax stokvisi
TTCTTGTTTTTAAATTATAATGAAGACAAGCAGTATTACTTCAACTTCAGGACAACCTCAGCGATATAGCAAACTATTTTCATACTTCTTTTACGAAAAAAGGAAAAAATATGAAACTAAAATTCCCTCACTCGTTGGCCGATGAAAAAGTTGACTGCGCACTCACCTTTGTCATTTGAGCCTGGTTACCAAACGGTTTCCAAACGGAGCAAGATAAAAACGGAACGCCTTGCCGCATTGTGTGGACACCTGTACCGTCTATATTTTGACGCTAATTTTAGTTTGGAGCATAATTTCGGAAACAAATATGGTTAACTTGGTTCATCTGATGCTTGGAAAACTTATTACTATTTAAACTTTTACGTGTATGTCAAAACGCGGAACTGGATAGCAGCCTTTACTCTGGCTTATGTTCGACGATTTTATACGCCATAAAGAATATAGGCAGTAACTGTTTTTTAAATGATTTTTACGCCTTTTGTCGACTATTTGAGATGTCGACGGTCTGAGAACAAGGTCAAACGTACAACAGAACCACTTCGTTAGCCTCAAAACCTGGTATATGTCGTGTCATAGATAGGCAAGTCCTGTTTTCTCAGTAATCCTTTAATGATCATGCGTTATGTTTTGTTCGAACTTGGCGCAATATGGATGAGAGATATTCGGGTTTATTAAAGCAAATATTGCCATATCCAGTGGCTGGAAATCAGCTTTTACAATATCTTGTTGGTTTCCTTGAACAAGCAGATGTATTTCAGGAGCCATGTACGATTTTGTTCGGTTTGCAAATCAAGGGATCGACTGAGACCAAAGTCCGCTGTTTTACACGGACATTCTCCATACGCCTGGATCATTTCAACACCACAAAAAATATTGTGGTGTTGGTTAGGAACGAGGATATTTTGCGGCTATAGTTGACGATGACCAATTCCTATTGAGTGCAAAAGTGCTGCAACCCAAGAACGACATCTTCCAAAGTACCAACACATTTTTCAACATTAAAGGGTCGAACGTCAAAACCAACGAATTCCATCATAATTGCAGGTACAAAGTTCATCGCAAAACCCCAAAAAGTTAATTATATTGCAATGCTCATGAGCTCGTTTCAAGATTGCAGCTTCTTTCAAACATCGTGCTTTTGACTCGTGTGACTGATGTTTGATTTTTTTACAACCACATCTGTTTCTTCGTCCCCATATTTTCCGCCGTAAGCAGAACCAAAAGTTCCACTTCCAAATTTCCTTGTGGTTACAAGCAAAATCCAATTGAATGGTGGGAATTGTGCATTCTTTTTGGTCCTTAACTGCATTGATGGAATTTTAGAAGTTCTGGAGATGTATATAGTCATGCAAGCAGTGAACCTGGAACGTGTATATTCCACTGGTATATTCAACCATCAAAACAAACGGACATTTTTAGCGCGAAGATAACGAACGTTTCCACTCTCAAAGATACAGTTCCTTCTTGATAATCTGAACTATTTTTAGAATTCTGTTTTAGAAAACGTTTTAGCATTTTATTAGACTTACAGTAATCTTAGAATGTTTTCGGAAAGAATTGTGTTTTACGGGTGCGTTGTTTTTCATGTTTATTAATATATTTTGAGTAGATAAAGTTGTTGCTGGTTCATTTATTTTTTCGACACCGTTTCTGTCATATTATATAAATAAAACTTGATTATACTTTATTCACTTGATTTCATTCGTTATTTGATTTTTCTTGCTAACACTACTTGTGAACACTTGTTCGCTGTATAAACAAAAAGTCGTCGATTCCCCTTTTCCCCATGCAGTTCCTCATTCCCTTGTTCCCTTCCCATCTTAAAGATCGCCACTTCGAGACGCTAGTCTTCATCAACATGAGCTGGTTTTCACGAGGGGCGTCAAACTAATGAATAACTAATAACAAATAATGCACAACATATACATAACAGCAAGAGAAAAAAGAATAAATGAATACAGAAACAGAGGTGTGACCAATATATTCGCACTAGTGCAGTTAAAAATTAACAAGTGCTTTGAAAGTATGAGGAAATCGTGCCTCTTTTGCTTCTGAAAAAGACTGTTCCAAAGCTTTGCCAGGCTGTATTTGAAGCTTTTCTTTAGAAATTCCCTTCTCGCTTTTAGGAGAGGTATCGGTCGGTATTACTATCTCTCAAGTAGTAGTATGCCTGTCTTATGCTACTCCCAGACAATGACTTTTTCAAGTTGGGAAAAGTATAATCATTTAAAATTTTGTACAGAAGAACAGACTTCGAATTCTGCCTTCTAATTTCCAGAGTTTCCCAACCAAGAGATTCAAAAACGTCAGCCAAATCAATTTCCTAACTTACGCCGGCAATTATTCTCACCTCACGAGCTTGAAATACCTTGTGCGACAGAAGGCTAATCATAACTTTTCCATCATTTTCAGACCCAGTGCTCCTTAAGCTTATCAAAAACTTCAGAGTGAATTCTGTGTTGGAATGTGCACATCACTGCAGAGCTACAGAAAAGTGTGAAGTATTTAAACATAAAAATATCAATGGCGGAATAAATTGTCAAGTTTCCATAGGAAAACCTGAATATTTGATAGAAAAAACTGAAGACAAGCAATGGACAGTGTACACGACTCAGATTACACAATCGGTACGAGCAGCTCCTGTACCGTTTTACAATTTAAGTTTGTTATGCATTCAGACCAAGATACAAAGTCGAAACGACAAAATTGTTGACCTATATAGCTTGTAAATTTGTATTATCATGATAATAAGTAGTTTAGGCAAATTTTGAAAAAGGAAATTTACGCAAATAAAGCAAAGACAAGACAAGCAAAATCACCAAAACTCTGTATTGCAGACAATATATACATATATTTGCATTTTTTTTAAATTTCGGCATTCATCATAAATTATAAGTGATTTTCTCAACTGAGAATATTCGTTTTTTTTGTCATTTCTGGAAACTATGATGGCTCAAATAGTATAAATACATCCAAACCGTGACTAGGAAGATGAAGTTTTGTATACATAAAGAGGTATTTCACAATTTTCTTAAATTTCCAGGAAAAGTGTCTGGAGAGCTCATGCCATGGAGCTGGGAGATGTATATTGGACAGTCGTACACCTGAGGGATTTAAATGCGAATGTGATGCAGATCATTATGGGAAGTATTGTGAGAATGAATACTATGGTACGAACGTCTTCTGTCTTGAAATTAGCTTGGGGTGCCGAATATTAATTTTGCTAAAATTTCTTTACCAGCTCAATTGCTCCAACACGTTTTCTTTGACCAGTTTCTTGAAGACTTCTCTTGCTCACGTGTACAACAAACGTGCAAGTTTCTCCTAAAAACTTTCTTAAGGAGTTTACTTGCTCTCGTGTACAACGAACTAGTTTCCCCAAGAACGTTCATGACGAGTTTAACGCTTGTGTGTATAGGAAGAAGATGTTTTCCTTAACACGTTTCTTGATAAGTTCACTTGCTCGTGTATAAACGAGTTTTACTTACTATTATACTACTTATTACTAGATTTCCTTGACAGGTTTCTTTTAGAGTTCAGCTGCTCATGTTTTGCCCAACTTTTAACCACTGAATCAATCGGCAAAATGAGAAATGTTAATTCGTAGTAAAGTATAATAACCAGTCTAACACGATTAAAAATTTCATACTTTTGTTACCATTACTATTTTCTTCTAGATGACTATGATATCACATTTACTGATAATGCAGAAAATGACTATATCTATGGAATTACTGCTGAAACTGAATTCAACGCCTTTACCTTCAGCGCTTGGATCAAATTTAATCCAGGATTTAGAAACTATCCGCTGCTATCTTATCAGACAAATGATTCAAGTGAGACGATCGCTCTTATGTTTGACAAGGCGAGTCAAGTCGGAGAAACAACTGCAAGATTTTCTGGAAATCTCTTTGGGAAAGATGTGGGGTAAAAATTATTAAGCAAAATATATCAATATTATTTGTAAAGTTGGTGCCTCCGCCAGAAGGATACATTTTTATTGCTGTTTGTGTGTTTATTTATTCGATTGTTTATATTTTTTCTGCAAGCAATATATCTTGCAAAATATTGAATGGATTTTTACAAAAGTTTACAAACAAAAGTTTGTAAGTCCCAAAAGTTATGAATAAGACATTTTACGACTTTATGGCTTAGGACATGGTGACTGCTAGCGGACAGACTATCCATCATTTGAATTTCTAAGTGTTTTTCTACAGAACAGCGACGATACCAGTAAATGACGGTCACTGGCACCACGTTGGTTTTTCATGGTCCGGTGTCAATGGTGCATGGAACTTACTAATAGATGGTGTCCTCTGGGCGACTAGAACTAAATTCACTGGACTGACAATACCATCAAAAGGTATATTCTTCATTGGGTTTATCAAAGACTCTACCAACAATGGAATATTCTATAACTTGGTTGGAACATTGAGTCGAGTGAATGTTTGGAGTGAGGCTAAAACTGGTAGTGAGATTGAGGAGTTTGCAAAGAGTCCCGGAGGGCAGAATGGAGATTTGCTCAGTTGGATGTGGATTAAAGATAATGTTGCTGGTGATTTAGGAATTATTCGTCCTTCAACAGCAGCTTTTTCTGGTAATGTTTAACAATGCTTGTCATCTATACAATTTTAAGTCTATATAGATACAATCTAAATTGCTTTACAGTTTTTAATTCATTTATTTATTTTGAACAATTAACTTTTACAGCAATGGTGCTAGTACTTTCCTAACCTTTTTACCCTAGCCCATTCTCTCAACTTTCACTGCTCGAGGATACCAGAGTGCCCGGAGAAAACCTACGACCTACAGCATCTACAGCATAGATATTAACGGACGTTTTTTACATTGAGCATACGTCCTCAGTGATGAAAGACCCTCGCCTCAATAAGGCCCATTTACACAGGCGATTTTTCTCTTTTTGAACGATGTGATAGAGTGGATAAGTGGTGACTATACTTGGTCCAACAAGTTTGCTAATGCACTCGCCAGTCAACCTACTTGATCACATACGCTAGGAGAAGAAAAATCGCAGCAAAATTCGCCCGTGTACACGAGCCTATACAGACTTTAAGCATAAATAGCGGCAGCGAAGAACGCCAACCTACACAATGAAATTGGGCATGCAATAGAAAAGAAATAAATAATTCATATCTTAAGCACGTTTTCGACGTCGTTGAGGCCAGTGGCCTAGCTAGCTCAAAATAATGGTCCTGCTGAATGTCGCGCCCAAGGCGCGACCCTCGCGCTTCAGCGCGAGCGTTGTAGGGAGGGTCTGGGGGTATTCTCCCCCGGAAAAATTTGGAAATCTAGAACCTCAGAAACAGCATTTCCAGCGATTTTGAGGGCGCAACGATATCACTAGACAAAGTTTTGTAGACGCGTATTTTGCCTTCAATTCAATACCAATAATCAAATTCGAAGTTGGCCGTTCGTTTAATAACATTTTGTTTGCCAGTTGGTCGAACAGCTAAAGGCTTTGTCAACAAAGCATTTACTATATCGGCCGCACTAACTTTAGGGTTAATATAAATCATCCAACGGCCATTGCCTTGAGTAATATTCAAGATCTGTGGTGAATTATAGCACTAGATGGTTTGCATGAATATATGGTAGCGTTTTAATTGCTGCTGTTGTCTTGCCCTCGTATATGCATATTGTCCGTAATGAATGTTCCTGCAAAGTCCCCTAGTCCAACATAAACGCTAGTTCTATTAACACAACGCAGAGAAACGTAAAAAACACTCACAGCAAAATATTTTTCAGGAAATGGAACAAACTACGAAGTAAACTTACCTCTCGAGAACCAAACATTTTATCCATGGCCGCCCGAAGGAATGAAGAGACTCTCGAGCTGTCTCTGGTTCAGAGCGACAACAACCGATCCTGTTTTGTTTTTTGTCTATGAATCCGAGCAGCCGTTTGCCTTCGGTTATGATCCAGCAACAAACACATTGGTCGCTCTTATCAACAATATAACCATTAACGGGTATGTTCACACAAGGTTACATCTTCTTCTCTGAATAGTTTGACACTTTGATTTTTAGTCGCGTGTTGCGGGTGAAAAGTCGCGCGGGACGTAAAAAAATCCTGAAATTTATTTTTTTAATCGTGAGGGAAAGAGTTAATGTTAGTTATCACTATTATTTCTAAATTCGAAGGATAAGTAGCTACATTTGTACTAACAAACTGAAGACTGCAGATAACGCGGTTACTCTCAGATAACGGAGTATAACCATCCATTGCACCAACATAGGGTTTTAAAATTTAATTAGCTAGTTCTTGATCACTACTTTCGGTATTTGATCGCAGAAAAGACCGCACATCACTTCTCCTTGCTTTAGATATGCCACATGCAGAACTGCTTCACTTCTCACAATCAGACCCGGGGTGTGATGTGTTACAGGTCTTGTATACTTGTACCTTGTTCTTGTAGCACATCATTTGACACCTTTTCCTCTCTCGTTAAAATTTGTTTCGTAGCAGTTAAAAAAGGATTGTATCACCTAAAGAGAAGGCTTTTGTCGTCTCTTAGTATTCATCCAAGGTTATTCGGTTTCATAGAGTATAGATAGATCTTTCTGGCAATATCGTATCCAGACCTTATCGAATTATCGCAGTAAATATGATCAACTTTTCATCGCTGGACTGGACACTATACGATAATTAACGAGGCAATTCTCGACATTACCTAGCTGTTACTTGCTTTGAAATCACTTTAATATTTTTTAGGACAACGTTAACTGCACAGTATATGTTAGCTTAGCCACGTAACTACTTCACGATTGAATCACAGTCACAGTTCTTCGAATCACCCCCAAGACTAACACTAAGTCATTTTTTCAAGGTCCCTTGGTTATCTATAATCTCTTTCCCTTTTATGTACAGGGCGGGTCGTAACCCAGCTACATTATAATACTAAATTAACATCACTCAGTCTTGACGGTAAAAATATTTGAAATTAGCTATTCTGTATTCTGGATATAAAAAAGTAAAGAAGCCACCGCAGTCTTGAGTTTATTTGTACAAATGTAACTACTTTTTCTTTGAATTTCGAGACAAGGGCCGCGGAACCGGGGGGCATTGGGAGCAACTGCCCCCCACATTTTGCACCATCGGAAGATTTGCCTTTTTTCTGGATTGAAAGTGCCCTTTTTCCATGAAAAAGAAATTCCCTTGTTTCAGGAACTATTGGGTTAAAGAGGTTTTTCATTGATACGAATGCTCCTCTTAAGCTAATCAGCTAATAAGTGCACTGGTGGTAGAAGTAAGATATGTTTTCGGACGATTGGAGTTGCGTACGCATAAAACTCACGTGCTCTAATCGGTCAGTACCCCCCCCCCACTTTTGAGGTGCTTGCGCGGCCCCTGTTTCGAATCAATAGTAATAACTAACATTAACTCTTTCTACTCTGCCAAAAGTCTTACATTTTCTCCGGGTACTCCAGTTTTCTCCTACAAGGAAAGATGACAGCGAGGGCTAGGATAAGCAGACTAAGAAAGTAATAATAATTGATTGCTGTAAAGATGGACCAGGGTAATTATACATATATGATACATACATTAAGGAAAACATTGTACAAGTTATGCAATCCAGCCCATGCTGCCAGGGAACTATGCGTATACCATCTGTATAATTACCTATCTCCATTCATTCAGATTTCTTTCCACAATAATTATCGTTTTATTTCATTCTTTGTACGTTGGCATCAATAAACTTCATCCAGGACGCCTTCTGTCAGGTTGAATGTATTCAGAAAATTTTCTATCTCATTTTGTTTATGTTGATAACAATTGTTAGATAAGTAAAAGACTTGGAAGTGCCCAATGTGCAATTTAGAAAATGTACCCATTTAATTTACTTTCTTCACAGAACTGTAGAAGGTACCAGCACTGCATGGCATTTCTTGTGTTTACAATGGAACGGATTGACTGGTGCAGTAACCTACTACTACGATGGTTTCAAAATATCCGATGCAATCCAAAACGAAACCTTAAAAACAAAATTGCCACCAGGAAAATCTTTTATCCTTGGTATTGGAGACGGAAAAGGAACTCTGACTCAGCTAAACATTTGGAACTATAAAATAACGTCGAAAAGTATCATCGCAATGTCTTCAGGGGGATTCAACGTTCATGGGAATATGCTATCATGGAGCTTTATAGGAAAAAGCATTGATCCAAGTAACATGATCCATGGTTCCTCTCTGTACCTCCCAGGTATCAAAATTCCTTACTCTTGTATTTTATCGCATTTTGTTACGCTGGGGTCACATGTTTAAAAAGCTTGTTATCTTGATCCATCATGAACAAAAACATGGAGACTTGATGATTTTAACAGGATCCCGGATACATGCCCATCTTAAGCTGCGTTTAGACTTGAGGCCTAGACCTAGCTTTGACCTGGTCTGAACTAAAGTATGAACGGTAAACGGTATTGATCTGGCCTGGGTCAGGCCTGGACCTGGCCATAGCCCAGACCAGGGCAAGGCCTGACCTGGACCTCGATTTCTGTGGTATAAACTGATCTTACCTGTGCTTAACCAAAGTCTGGCTTTGTTTCCAATAGCCATACTTGTTACAGCCATACGCACCTGTAATAAAATGTGTCCTCACGACTTCATGTTATGACGCTATAATGGATCTACCAAAAGTAAGTCCGCCGACATTGATACTAAAACGTGAGCCTTGCCACAATTTTTGCCAAAATAGCATTAAAGCAAAGATGACTAGTTTTCTGCTTGAAAACTTTGCTGTCTTGAAAGCGATATCCTCTTGATTAGTGCATTGAAGATTATTTACACCCGGGATTCTGATAGTGTAGAAAAGCTGTCATCTGTTTTATTATTTTGGATTCTGGGATGACGCATATTTGAAGCAAAACTTGAAGGACTTGCTTTTTACCATTGGGTACAATGCTTCTAGACGCGTCTTACCATAGGCGGCCCAAAATTGCTTGTTTTCTTAGATTAGATATGTCGATTTTATATATAATAATCCTTTCATAGCTGGCGGAAGCTGGCGGCTTTAATATTTGTCACGCGATAGTCGCTTCAGTGTCGCGCGACGTTCGTGTAATCTGATCACTTTAATCACTTTTATATATTCCTGTAGTAAAGGGCTTTACACAGATTATAGGAATATATAAAAGTGATTAAACTGATCAGATTACACGAACGTCGCGCGAGACTGAATCGACTATCGCCCGACAAATATTAACGCCGTCAGCTCCGCCAGCTATGAAAAAATTACTAAATATAAAATTGATTTATTTAATCTAAAAAAAACAAGCAATTTTGGGCCGCCTATGGTCTTACTTATATATTTTACTGCGTACACCACCAAACGATTTCACTTGTCATGATCAGACTCTCACGGCTAAAGATGTGAATGAAATCGTATGAACCAGGTTTCTAAAGCAGTTTCTCTTATTCAACAGGCTATACAGTCCTGGCTAGGAGGACAAAATGGTGCAATGATACTTATCCCAAAAACAACATCTGCCCTGGTCAGTTTTTAGCGAGATTCGGAGGGCATAAAACTAGAAAAAATATGATTTGGCGTTGCTATTGCCCAGTGTCGCTATATTCTACTCACTATACTTATAATTTTACTGCAAATTCAGCGTCTTACTATAGCAGGCATGATGAACTTTCTGCTATAAAGAAATAAATAATCACGACAATGCAGTTTCGGAAGTATTCGTAGCAAGATCGTACCTCACCGTTCGAAGCAGAGCGTAGCTAAAATACTGCTCAGCATACAGTAAACAACAAGCGTTACAAGCCAAGTAGTCAATAGAAGATGATCTCAAAGTTTGAAAAGTTTCAAAGCACCAGGAAACATAACTCTGATTTTACTTAAAAAATGCATGAAGGCGTACATTCCTTCGTTTTATATTCATGAGAGTGTACAAATATCACGAACTGAACGATAAGTTTGGTTAAGTTTCTAGACCAATCCCTTCCCGTTGACTGTAGTCAGATTCAAATTTGATTTCCGCTACCACAACTACTACTTCTTACGGACAAAGCTTGTATTTGATTGATTGGTGAATCAAATAAAGAAGACGCAAGGTGGTCAATGGTAGTCGTATTGGTAGTAGAAGTCATATGTGAACCTCTCTTATGATCCACTTAGTGCTATTATCATTGCTATGAGCTGACCATTTCCAATTTTCATTGAAAAAATGAATCTGTTGGAAAAAGGCACAGAACTACAGGAATCAAAAAGAATTGTATGGTGTAAATTTACATAACACGGCATTCGATCTACCAATCTAATTAAATGATAGAGACCTCAACAATAGTTCATATACCATAGGGCTATTATAGCGTTTCAATTTTAATTATTACTACGTAAAACTGAATAAAAGTTAGTAGCAACTTCACATGACTATTAATATACTTTATTTTGAAATTTAATTAAAGCTTTGGTCGTTATATTTTTTTCATTTGAGCTCTTTTGATGAAATTTGAGGTACAGTAATACCACTCCTGTGTCATGTAATAAATGTTTTATCATGCAATCATAACATCTACAATCACCATGCCATATCGCATCATCATCTTTTAGTTGTCCTCTCCTCATCACTAACAACAGAAAAATTCAGCTTTGATTTCCATTACCACAACGACTAACCAATGAGAAGTGTCCATCTACTTGATTAACCAATCCAATGAGAGCTTAGTCAGTGAGAGTTAATGGTAGCAATGGTAGTGGGAACCAATCTGGCCTCGCTATTATTAATATTTGTACTACTGCCAATAATTACTCATCGAACTATAATTGTCATCACAGTTCATAGTACCATCATCACTTTTATTCGTTCTCAACTCTAATCTTTTTCTTATACCACAATAATCCCAATATTTTTTTTCACAAAATTGCTAAAGTGTTTCGGAATCCAATGCAATAAAACCAGGTCAGTAACGATTAATATGAGTAATAAATAGTTTATTATTCATCGATGCCATCATCGCCCTGCAATTTCCATATAAATTTCCTAACCCCTAAACCATTTAATCCTCAACCATTAAACTCTCAATAACATCATAAAACGTAATTGTCGTTTGTGATTCGTGGACTTTTGACAAAATAAAAAGTTGCACTGAAGGTGCACTTCAAATACAACGCGCATGTGTACAATCTTTTCAAAATTGTTGGGACAGACCACAAAAATATTTTAAAAGCCCTCCCCCCACTCTCCCCTTTTCAATGTAGGGGAAGAAAATACGTTTCTAGTATGCGTAGGCCTTTCCTTATCAAATGGACACAACATTGATAAGGGGGGGGGGTTGGGAGAATTAAGAAAACCTAACTTTTCTTTGCCAAGTGGTCTAATTTAACTGACTTCTCGCAGAGGTGTCCTAACCAGTTTTGAAAGATTGTATATGCACCCCCTTGTATCAGATGGACATGAGCGCCCTGAAAATACCAATGACAGCCACCTGTCAAACGGAGAGAATGCCAAGTTAAATTTGGCTTAGATCTAGTGCATGATTTTTTATGCAACTTGTCTCGAACTTATTTAATTAAGTATGCTAGAGTTCTACTTTCTGGTAAAAGTTGCAGTCGCTAATCTTAACGTTGCACAACGATAGCAGGGTGTAAACAACCCTTGAAACGATTCATTCACCTGGCAGTATGAACTCAATAGATGAATTCCCAACTAAACAGACATAAGTCCAAACAGTCGGGCAACAATAGACGAATAATTTGGACCGGAAACTCGTCCGTTACCGAATGCATATTCTATGACGCGACATTTGACTGGCGACTGTCATTATAAACGTATGCTGAAAACAATATTTACTAAATGATTTAACGTGTGAGACACATAATGTACACTGCCACAGCAACAAGACTGTTCTTTTTTAATGCTTGTACTTCTGTTTCTAAAATGAAATGTGTATTATAGCTTCCGTTTTAATGGCGGCGTCGTCAAGCTCTCGTCGCACGATCGTTCGCTCGCTAGTAATACGAGTTTCCAGTTCCCGAGATAAATTTGCTGTTTCTAATTTCTCTTCTGTTCCAAAGGATTCAAGGTGCTTGCCGAACGATCACGAGCGTGCAACGAGTATGACACTTCAAAAACGTGTCCTGGAGAGCTCTTAGCAAGATTTGGAGGTCACCCTGAGAGACAAACGATGGCTTGGCGATGTTATTGTCCCTCTGCACTTGTGTATGCCAAGTTTACTTACGACTTTGACTTAGGCAGCAGGGAGTATGTTCCCAATTTACTGGCCAAGATTCTTTCTATAATTGGTTATTGATACCAACGCTGCTTTTGAACATAATTATCAGTGAAAGAGATAGGCTGGAAACTGTACTTTGATATTTTAAGTAGTGGTGTAACTGTGTTTCGCAGTTCATATTATGGTGTACACATGATTCTCTGGTGACGTCATCGGCGCCATGTTGGATTAGAACTTGACGAAAGACGTTCAAGTTTACAATTAAAATTTCATTCTACATAGCAAGACTCTAGTTGCTTTTTTGACCTCAAAGAAATAGTGCAACTACACTTATAAACCGTATGCTTTGGGGTTGACAAATTTCAAAATAATGTCATTTTTTATCCGGAAAACACAATTTGCTCAGTGACCGTGCACAAACTGCTGAAAGTTCTAGACAAAAACATAGAATGATCATGAGGTAACTAAGCTCCTAGACCATCTCTTTCCATTGACTATCGTTCAATGGAATTATTATTAATGATGTACCAATTAGCTATATTGCTATTATTACTACATTGATAAGTTTTTCATGGACTAGCTGAGATTTAAATTGTGAACTGACTGCATAAGAGCAAAATCATATTTAATAAAAGTACATATGTGTGAATAAAACGTGTCTTGGCATATCTGGTGATATAACAAAAGGTTGCTTCTGTAAAAACAATTTAAAGAAGTTTGTTTTATAACATATCTTGCTATAGCAATCTTCAAAAATACAGTTTTCAATTTTCCTATTATTGCTGGCGCACCCACGGCATGATATTACAACATTTTGATGAAAAGAACCTTTCTTAAATGAAGCCAAAATGTGCCCTCAACAGGTACACAAAGAAGTAGTTCGTAGATATGCATAACAACAGTCAACAAGTGGGTCAAACTGAGTCTGAAACTTGACAATTATAACTAGCTCTAAGGGACAACTCTGCGGGCATATAGCTCTAGAATTTAATAAAGTCAAAATTTATGAGGATTTTTAGCTTAAATAGAGTAGCTAACAGCATTGGTAAAGTATTAATAACGAACTAACAAAGTCATGTGACTATCAATTGTCATTCTCGGTTTGCTTTACGACAGTTAATAGAACCAGACTTTTGACTGATGGCTAGTCTAAGACTAAGTTCTTTGTTTGTGGAAACTAAGAATGTTGGAGATTTTTCTATTCCTCTCTTCTTAGTCAAAAATTCATTTCAAAACAACTGATGATAATCGGCTTCTATTTGTGCTACGAATAGTAACACTCACTAGCCTCCAGCTTTGGGGAACCTTGTTTATAAATTTATGATGTAAATGGCTGCAGCTTGTTGCTCTACTTGACCTTGCGTGTGGGGCAAATGTTCATTGGTAATGTACAAAATTTTCCACGTAAATTGTAATTAAGTTGTAATTAAGTACACTCGAAAAATTGCACAATAATATCACAAGATAAGTTTCTTTGTGTAGCAGTAAATGGAGTCATTTGTTCCAAACGAGAGCTTACCAAAAGGTTCTACGAAAGAAAGGTTCTACGAGATTAAAATTGTTATCCACGATACGTGAAAGTATCTCGCCACATGTTGCTGAAACAATTTATGGAGCTATGATTGAGCCGATATTGATGTATTGCAATGAAGTATTTTTAGGTGATGAGCGCCGAATTTGTCATAATCTTCAGAATCTTAAGGAACGTGCTATAAGATCATTTTTGGAAAAGGGGTCCGAAATACGTTGATGCCTCTTGAAAATCGAAGAGAAATGGATGCAGCAATTAAAATATTTAAATGTATCCATGACTTATCGCCATTAACGTCATGCTTCAATTTCTCTATACTAAATCATTCAATACATACTCGAGCAAGTGGACTGAATCTGATCCTACCGAAGGTTAAGACAGAATCTGGTAAAAAAACTTTTGCATTTCAACGCGCAAAGTTGTATAATAGGTTACCAAAGAAACTTAAGGAAGAACGATCATTGTTGCTTTTTAAATCCTAAGTTAAACTCTTTTATTCTTAGTTAAAATTATTGTATCATATGTACTTAATTATATATTATATTGTTTTTTTGTAAATTTTCTAAGGGAGAGTGCAGGTCCCGTATTTATAGCAGCTGTTTCAGCTGAAAGGGTTAACCTGCTAAAATAAAGAAGATTATAATTATTATTATTATTATTATTATTATTATTATTATTATTATTATTATTA
>JAODVQ020187314.1:0-14417 GCA_025400075.2 Phenganax stokvisi
GAGAGAGAGAGAGAGAGAGAGAGAGAGAGAGAGAGAGAGAGAGAGAGAGAGATAGCTCTGCCAAACAGAGTTTGCTCTACCTCAGAACTTCTGGCAGTCTTTTTACTCTCTCCATTCATTACTACTGCTTCTTCCCTCCTCCCTCTCTCAGCTATAGTTGAGGAAGCATTACTGGTTGCACTAGGCACAGGCACTTCACTTTCTTCAGTTTTACGCTTCCTCTCCTCTACTGCCTTTCTTGCAGCCTCTTTAGCATCAGAAAACCTCTCCACAAACTGAAAAATTAACAGTTTATCCAATTGTATTGCATTCAGACAAGAAATCACCACAGACTTGCACAAGATCTTTTTCAGCTGAGAATCCCAGGCCATACACTGTGCTAGCTCTGTGATCAGACCACTGTCCAAACTTGGGACTTGTCTTAGTGAAATTCATGTTAGCAGTTACTGTGCTATTGATTAATGCCTGCAACCAACATTAAGTTAAAGTGTATATACAAAAGTGTGACATGTTTAAAATAGAGAACACCCTCTGAACAATACCCAGAGCAGGGAGTCATTGGCCAATGTTTGGACCATCTCTATGACTACACACCCACTCTGCTTGTCAACTGCAGCCAAAAGATCTGGCTACCTCCTGCTCTGAGTCTCCTCTCTTTTCCTTAGCCCTTAACACCACATCTTCTAAACTGAAACACACCTTTCCGTTTTCAATAGCAATGATCCGATACGTCTTCCTAATGGGGTCGTGGTAGTAGGCTACACGAATAGCTGAAGACGAAGATGGCATCCATCGTTTTTTCGTCTCTTGGTCGATCTGAAATACATGGGCTTGCACAGAAAATACCAACTTCTCTCTAGAAGACAAACAAATCAGATAACCGACCTATTCTGACCGCTACAATAGATGCTGCAAAATTTCAACAACTGCATCTTACCACTAACCCCATGCTGTCTCGCTAACACTTTACTTCGTCTCTCTTTTACGGAAAACTACTCTCTTAGCTCTCTACAAGTAGACAAGCCACGCCCCACTTTCTGCAGTTTTGTAAAACGGGCAGTAGTGTATTACGTCACCATACTTCTAAAAATAGAGTGTTATCGACGACACGTCAAAAGCGGAGACGTGAGACGTCTATCTGCTCAGTGGCTAAGTTATAGCATAAAGAATGATGGCAGCAGACAATTTGCTGCCATTATTCTACGATAATAGCTCGCAGCCGGTAATGAGCAACAGTGAGACTGAAGATGTACTGGCTCAACTGCTAGGAGATTCTGGGGTTTGCCATTATTTCATTAAATAATATCATTGTATGTATTGGCCCCTCTCACAGGACGATCTGCTGGCGTCTCTACTAGAGCCAGACTCAACATGTCTATCCCAGATGCCTCCACCTCTCCCCAGTCCTCTCTCAGCTGATACTACCTTCCCTTTGGACTATCTCACTGATACAAGAACTGTCTCTCCTCACAGCTTCTCTTCTGGCAGTCCTGTGGGGGATTCCCCCGAAAATAACAGTTCTTGTGATGTAATGATGACCTCATCATCAAGTATTACAAATGACAGTTTGGGGTTGTTATTAGGGAGTATTACTGGTAATGGTTCAGGTGATAGTACAGCTGATGTGAAAATTGATGTTGGTAAATAAATTGTATGTTATTGTCTGTCAAATTAATTCTATTATGTTAGAGGTTGGATCTAGAGGACGAAAGGCACACACCCTGGTATTGACTGAGGAGGAGAAGAGATTACTGACTGCAGAGGGTGTCGAACTACCAACTGATATGCCCCTCACGAAGGTAACCTTCTGCTTGATGACTGGGGTATCAGCAATTACAAATTGAGGAACATCCTCTAATCACCAGTATAATAAGCATTTTACCTATTATAATTTAGGATGTAATTTTTTATAAGCCTGAATGGCCTAGTGGTTGAGTAAGCCTGCTGTCACACAAGGGGTGCATTCTACACTCACTGGTAGTGTTTTCTCTTCAACTCACCTGTTTTCCTTTTCTAATCTTTTCTAATGGCTATGAGATACCCAGAGGGAACCCGTGTGTGATATTATGCTATTATTTGCATTAGACTGAACAGAAACATCTAAAGAGAGTTCGTAGGAAGATAAAGAACAAGCTGTCAGCACAAGAGAGTCGGAGAAAAAAGAAGGAGTATGTGGAGGGTTTGGAGGAAAGAGTAGAGACCTGCACGCAAACTAATAATCAATTGAGACAGAAAGTTGTGTCTTTAGAGAATGAGAACAAGTCTCTACTGCAAAAAGTCCAGAAACTACAATCAATGGTATCTCATCTCTACCCAGGGAAACTACAAACTGGGTCTTTACTAATGGTTGTCAGCCTCTGCTTCTCATTACTTGTCTGGCCACGCCCACCAGCCACACCCCTACCATCTACATACTCTACCAGTGGTAGGTACAATAATAGTGATTATTGTTAATGTTTATTTGTGTGTGTAGTTCATTCTCGCAGTCTGCTATTTAGTGAGACAGATGAGTTTGGAAACATTATAGATCCTCAGTCAGGGCAGATAGTATCAGAGCAAGGAGGATTGTCTCCTATTCCTCCATATCCCTGGACCTACCAGACACCTGCATATCTACATCACACTGGACACAAAATTCGTTCTATAGAAACATAATCTTTTGTCATATCCAATAACTTGTCATATTATTACAAAAATCTACTCTTTGTTTGTTTGGCTACTTTATAGGAGGCAGCTGAATAACTGGACCAGAATAAGGCTCTCTCTCCACTGCCTTAGGTACCCAAACTTTATCTCTCTGTAGTATTCTGGAGTACACAATTTCAGAGTATGGCTTGCGGGGTATGTAGCGACCACTGCCTCTCACTACATCAACCTGACATGGGAATATAGATATAGAGTGAGTGAGTGAGTGAGGCTGGATACCTTTCCATGGTCAACAACAACTCTTCCTTGACTGATGACCACTACTGGTACTCCGTGACACTCTAGTCCTTCAAATATGTTGAAATCAACATTCTGTGTTGAGAGAACCACCAGGCAAAGAAGTGAGCATCGAACACACATCCCCTGCATTATAATGCAGGCTTCCAGACCACTAGGCCACTGAGGTTCATACACACACTATAGTGGTTAGGTTGAAATGCTCGTTATGTTGGTGATTAAAATTGCCAAAAGCGTTCTACCATTTACAATTAGACATTTATGGCAACCTGAATGAACGCTTGGAATAGACAAACATTGGAATTATATAATATTATAATACATGGTGGTGTGTCTTGGCAGATATGACACGAGTAGCCTCAGGGTCCCACACTACAATATCAGCATCTGAACCTTCTGCTATCACTCCCTACCAATGTATTACAGTCATTGAATGTAAGTGGTATATATTGTGTATAACCTTCTGGGGATATATGTTGAACACTCTGGCAGCTGTTGTACTTGTCACAGCTACATAACGACAGGGGTCCATTAATCCTGCATGCTAATAAGAAACAAAATTAAAAGGTTGACAATTGCAACATACAACTCCTTTCTCCCAGACAACTGACATTCTGTCTTCAACTCCTGCAAAAGATATCATACCTAGTCACCATGGAAACCTATACCATTGACTCCATTTGGTATTTTCCTAAAGTCAGATGCTCCAAGAGCTTTCTGATCAGCATTGAATGTACAGTTGTCAGTTCCTGTGAGGTCCATATCTCCACTACAATAATTTATACCATAGTCTGCGCTAGACTGAGAGAGACTGACTTGGCTAGCAGAGTCATGAGATATTTAGGAGTTGTAGGGTCAGGTCTTAATGGAGGTCCCATCACATACCCAGCAGCATGTCTCCAACACTTATGCCAATAGTTAGTTCCATCAGTTCCTAGACTAGCAGCAATTGGCTCTCCAAACACTACATGACCTTCATAAACACACTCTATATTACAGCCTCAAAGAACACATTATTCCTGACCATTCTCTTTGCCTCTCATCACAGCCTGAGCTGCACTCTTACTCATTACATGAACTATGTATATTGGACAGTTGACCTACAGTACACATACAGATAATATTGAATAATGAGCCTAAGGTAGACAAACCTGGCTAGCAATAGTTATAGCTCTGGCAGTTGCTTCTCCTTCTACCTCCTCAGGTCGACACATCTCGTGACCCTCAGGACCTGTTATTCCAAGTTCTATCATTTTCTCTGATTGCTGGAAGATAATTCAGATGTCTAGACTATGTTAATATTCTTCCAGAACTCACAGCAGCTATCACATCTCCATTCTCGGCATGAACCTGTGCTATTGCTCCTAATTCCTTACATCTTATGAATGCCTTTACCAACTAGTTAACAATTATCAATTTGCACATTTGTGTAATAATTTTATTCTCACCTCATCATCATGGAGCATAAAGAGGTCTTTGTATGCCAAGAACATCTTGAATGAATTGACTCCTGTAAGGAATATTCTTAGGAATGTCATATTGCAGGATGTCTACCTTTTTCTTTTACAAGTGTCTCCATTTCTTGATAGACTCCATCACTCCACCAGGTCACACCAACATGAAATGAATAATCACAACAGACTTTAGGATCAGCCCATCCTCTCCACTGGTCATACATCTTCAGCAGGGGTTGATTTTTCCCTCCCAGCACAAAATCAACTAAGTATAACATTAAAAAAGTGAAAAAGGGATCAGGGAGACTCACTGATCATGGTAGTTCCTCCAGCCAGGGCAGCTCTTGTGCCATGGTAAAAGTCATCAGCAGCAGTAGTGCCATAGAATGGTAGTTGCATATGAGTATGTGTATCAATTCCTCCTAGCAAAATGAAATGACATTTTATTTTCTTAATTCACATAGTGTACCTGGAATTACTAGCTTTCCACTAGCATCAACTACTATTGCATCAGGTGGTATTCCATCTAGATCACATCCAACTTTCCTGCGAGATACGAGCTAACTATCGAACTGCTGGTTTCATTAAGTACCTTATAATACCATCCTCGCAGTACACATCTGCTCTGAATTTGCGATCTGCATTGACCACTGTCCCTCCTTTGATGAGGAGACGCCTCACCTCTTCACCCATTTTTTGCTATGCGATCGGATCAAGTAAGAGAGTAAAAAGTAGGCGCGGCATACTTTTGCGCATAGATTTTAGAGGTTACGTAGTCTCTAAAATCTATGATTTGCGCACGCGCAGGATTGAAGTGCGTTAATTAGAATAATAACGCCCGTCTCTGTTTTTTCCATGTGTATATAGTTGAAAGGTAAGTGTATCTGTAGGCATCAAACGTTTGGAGCGTTTTCCGACGAGATCATACGCGGTATATCATCATTTTGTGTCTTATTTATGTGTAGAAAACATGGGAAGATATTCGAGGGAACCAGAGAATGCTGCTAAATGTAAGTTATACTTATCGTGATGATGCGGTCTATGTTTTTCGTCCGCAGCATGTAAAGCCAGAGGGTTCGATTTAAGAGTTCATTTCAAGAACACTAGAGAAACTGCTCAGGCAATAAAAGGAATGCATTTACGGAAGGCCATTGGTTACCTTCATGACGTGGAGAAAAAGAAACAAATCGTTCCCTTCAGACGGTATAATGGAGGAGTTGGCAGAAAAGCTCAGGTTTGGTAGTATTTTTTATGTTTAAATCTCTATGATATATTTGCAGGCCAAAAATTGGAAGGCAGCAGGATCTCAAGGAAGATGGCCTGTAAAAAGTGCAGCAATTCTACTGCAACTATTAAAGAATGCTGAAAGTAACGCAGAGGTGAAAATGCTGAACACAGACAGTTTAGTTGTGGACCATATTCAAGTAAACCGAGCGCCGAAGATGAGGAGAAGAACATACAGAGCTCATGGCCGAATCAATCGTAAGTGCAACTCAGTTTCTCTACTGTAATCATTTCTCTGTGTGCAGCATACATGAGTAGTCCATGTCATGTGGAGATGATTCTGATTGAGAAAGATGAAGAGGTTCGTAAGCCTGATGATGACACTCAGGCCAAGAAGAAGGTTTCTCAAAAGAAACTCAAGAGACAAAAGATGAAGGCGGCAATGAGTGGAGGAGTTGATTAGCTTGATCTTGTTGTGTGATCATTATCACATTTATCTATGGAGTTTAACGCAGTTGATGGCAGCCTGTTGGTCGCACGAATGGTTTTTCGCACGTATTATGGAACGGATATCACGTACTAATAAGGAATTATTCGCTTGATAAATCATGTTTAAGAAATCATGGATCTAGAAATTTCAAATGTAGTGTAAACGGATTTACTGGGGATTTGAGGTTGGCAGAGCATTGAGATACCAGATAAATTGCGTAGGGTGTGTGAATCAATGTTATTAAGCGAGGCATGTTATGCACAAAGAATCATCTATTCAGAACAGCTTCTTATTCAAAAGACTCTGATCGATATCTGAGATCAGCACGAGCCTAGCAGAGCAGCAGATGATCGAGCGCGAGCGCGCATTTATCAGAGCGCCTGCGCGGAATTGTAACTTCGCGTGTTCATTTCCCCCCGTCGAAACTGGTGATAATGGCGGCTGAATCTCGGCTACTCTTGGTCGTAGTTGTCCTGATGGTAGGTCACATAACTAGGGCTGAAGAGAGTGATGTTATAGAATTGGATTCGTCAAATTTTGACGAGCAAATAGCAGATCTTGACATCGCTCTAGTCGAATTCTATGCTCCATGGTTGGTCCACTGTGAAATATAACATTTCTTTAGTACAATTCTTGTTTCAGGTGTGGTCACTGCAAACGACTAGCCCCAGAATACGAGACTGCAGCTACAGCTCTAGTTGCTGAGGATCCACCAGTTCCTCTCGTTAAAGTCGACTGTCCAGCAAACTCAGATCTTTGTGGTAGATTTGGAGTCACGGGCTATCCGACATTGAAGATCTTTAGAGGAGGAGAATTCAGTGCCGATTACAACGGACCCCGCTCAGCAGGTAATAAACCTCAGTATATATACTAAACTGTTACTGAATCAATCATCTTAGATGGAATCATTAATTACATGAAGAAACAGGCTGGACCCAGCTCAAAAGGTAAATTATCATTGTTTATTATCAATCATATTATTTTCCTGACAGAGATTGAAGATATTGAGACAATGAACCAGTTCCTGCAACACTCTGAACATGGTGTAGTTGGTTTCTTCTCTGACTCTAATGGAAAAATAGCCAAAACATTTAAAACTATGTCTGATGGATTGCGTGAGTCATTCAGATTTGCTCATACTACAACTGAGGCCGTTCTAACTGAGTTTGGCTACAGCGAGTGAGTTGATCTCTTGAGAAATGTACCTCTAGTAACTATCACCCTATGTAGTCAAGTTGTTATATTTCAACCTCCTCAACTCCACACTAAACTGGAGGATAATGCACAAGTGTATGATGGGGATGTTAAACTAACTGACCTCAAAAACTTTGTGAAAACCAGTTTGTAAGTGAACTGTATGTATGTATAGTGTTAGAATATTATGTTAACAACAGTATGGGTTTGGCTGGTGTAAGGAATAATGATAACTTACAGTTCTTTGAGGCTAACAAACCTTTGGTTGTAGTATATTTCGATATTGACTACCAACGCAATCCTAAAGGTATGTTTCTCTCTCTCCATATTATTATTATAACATCATATTCTATTTCTTAGGAACCAATTACTGGAGAAACAGGTATTGCTAGCTAATAAGACAAACCACTCTGATGTGTATTAATTGCAGGGTTATTAAGGTTGCTAAGGAGTTTATTGGTGAAGTATACTTTGCAGTATCAAGCAAAGATGAGATGGGAAATGAACTGCAACAGTTTGGAATTGAACCAAGCACAGACATTGGTGCTGGCCTGTTTGATAGCAAAGGTTTTAAGTATGCTATGACAGAGAAATTCAGGTCAGTAGTAAGTTTGATAGGTTCTTTATTAGATTAAGTATTATGCAGGGTGATTAAAAATACGATATAAATTATTTGTTTTTGTAGTGTTGATAATCTGAGAGAGTTTGTAAAACAGTTTCAAGCAGGAGACATTGAGCCTTATATCAAATCAGAGCCACTACCAGACGACAACAGTGGACCAGTTACTGTATGTCTCTAATAACTATAATATGTTATATAGTAATGGACTCACTTAATAATAGGTTGTAGTTGGCAAGAATTTTGAGGAGATAGTGAATGATGATTCCAAAGACGTGCTAATAGAGTTCTATGCTCCATGGTGTGGTCACTGCAAGGCTTTGGCTCCTAAATATGAGGAGTTAGGGAAGAAGGTGAGAAGAGAGAGTTACTGTGGATCACATTACATTAATATTCCTACAGTTTGAAAATGATCCAAACATTGTTATAGCTAAGATGGATGCTACAGCCAATGACGTTCCTTCAACATATGAAGTGAGAGGGTAAGTTCCTTTGTTTTGCTCTATTCATTGACTTATCTGTTACAGATATCCTACCATATACTGGGCTCCAGCTGGAAAGAAAGATTCCCCTGAAAAATATGAGGTTTGGTAATATTATAATAGCAGTGGTTGTTATCATCAGGTCTGTAGGGTGGTCGAGAGGTGAAGGACTTTGTAGAGTTTTTAAAACGCAAGTCCACAAACCCAGTGGTTATTGATGATGAGGAGGGAGAAAAGAAAAAGAAGAAGAAGAAAAAGAGCAAAGACAAGGAGGAATTATAAGCTAGAGTTTTGATTAGTGAACTGAATCAATTGTCGCAAGTGCCATGTGTTGGCCACTCTTTATGCCGTTTAGAATTGTTCTAATTAAACGAATTGCGCGAAAAAATTATTTTCACTGACTTATCGCGAGTTTTGTTGTGTGTATGAGGATAATGTCTACCTAGCTAGGAGGACGAACTACAACCATCCCTCTCTATCTATGCTATAACTGGAGTATAGCATGGCCACACGAAGTATGAGATGACGTTTGTCGTATATTTACTTGTCTCGATCTCTCTAGGACGACAGGCGCAAAAACCAGATGTTACTGAAGATACGAGTAGTGAAGGAGCTAGTGGCTGGGGGCCTCCGACAACCAGCGACCCAGACGCACCTGATAAAGATGCGGCAGGTTATGACGAGGAAGGAGGGGATAGCAAAGCTATGAAGCTGACACTTATGGAGGAGGTGTTACTGCTGGGTCTGAAAGATAGAGAAGTGAGATTGAGCTGTTGAGTAGTGGATTTAGTGTTATGGTATGCACTGCAGGGTTACACTTCATTCTGGAATGATTGTATTTCATCTGGGCTGAGAGGCTGCATGTTAGTTGAACTAGCTCTGAGAGGAAGAATTGAATTGGAGAAGACAGGTATGAGAAGAAGAGGATTACTAACAAGAAAAGTCATCTGTAAGAATGCCACGCCCACTGGTGATGTCTTGCTGGATGAGGCACTCAAGCATATCAAGGAGACTAATCCTCCTGACAATGTCCAAAGCTGGATTGAATTACTGAGTGGTAGGTACTATTGCTTTGTTCCATTGTTATTATTATTAATATCATTAACCATAAGGTGAGACATGGAACCCTCTGAACCTGCGCTACCAGATAAGGAATGTGAGAGAGAGAATAGCTAAGAATCTGGTAGAAAAAGGAGTCTTAACCACGGAGAAACAAAATTTTGTCTTGTTTGATATGACCACACATCCACTGACAGATACAACTGCTAAACAGCGTCTAGTGAAGAGAGTACAGGAGAGTGTTCTCTCTCGCTGGGTGAATGAGTCTAATCGAATGGACCGCAGAACACTGGCTCTCATTGTGTTAGCTCATGCTTCTGATGTCCTTGAAAATGCTTTTGCCTCACTCCAAGATGAGGAGTATGATCTAGCCATGAAGAGAGTCAGGGAATTATTGGATGCAGACCCAGATGTGGAGGCTCAGAAACCTGGAGCCATGGATATAATCTGGGCTGTGGCTTCTGCTTTCTTGAAGTAATGACTCTATTTGGAGCACACCTTCCATACACATTCTGATCTTCTCTGCACCACTGCAACAGTTGCCATGACAACCATTCCTGCAGAGTCACTATTACTGTATATAACAACTGTTTTTGTTCATTCATGAGATTACATTTATTATTCATAATTATATAGTAATGTTTCAAACAACACAGAAAGGGAAATTGTGAAAAATGGTACATTGCTAGACTAACATCTTCCCAGCTGCAGCTATACCAAATTCTAGAACCTTCCAAGCAGTGATTGGATCATACTGTGTCTGATCTCTACACAATGCCCACACATAATAGACATTCTCCAGTAGCTCTTCCTATATACACAGTATTACACATTGAGTATTGTATAACAATGATTGGGAGTATTAACCTGTCTCTCCTGCCCTACTCTAGTCTTAATAGTTAATTGCTGAGCTTGGAAACTAAGAACCAGCACAGGACCTGGATCCATCAGTTTTGCCATCACAATCTGTAAACACATGATTCATCTTTAAGAGAGGAATTGAGAGATGGCTTACATCTGTATCCCTGACCTCCAGGATACGTGAGGTGACACTGACTCCTGGCTCCGATCTCTGCTTAACAACTGCTGCTATCACATTATAAGCCTACCAACACAATCACTAAACCACACCCACTAATTAGTGCTCATCACTTACAGCCTCATGACACCAATCTTTCAAAGCCTCCAGGTCACCTCGGATATAGGCCTGTGTTACCACATGGTCAGATGATAGTCATGTGATCAAAACCACACCCACCTCCAGAACAGTTGGAATGATTTCAAATCGACAGTGCTCAATAAACTTTTCTTTGTCAAATGTTCTATCAATCTTATGTATTTCAGCCAATGCTTGAGCCATGTCACTTTGATTCATAACATTACCAAATGTTTCACCAACCCTATCAGTAACTGCTCTACTCCCTCTTACCATCACATGATCACTTTCATCATATCTCATCCTCAATGAATACAATACTGTTTAGATAACATTTCATCATGAATAGTAACATGAGTAAGCCCCTTACAATTAGAGATAGGATTATTTTCTCTAAGTTGGTTCCAGTGTTGTCGCCATTTCGATTGTCTAGTTACTGTCAAACCTCTTGTGTCACTAATTACAATTGTTATATTTTTGATTTCACATCAATACAATAAGGACTTACTCGTTTGGTCTAATTATGTCCTCTTTATTAGTATCAGTTGACGACAGGGACTCACTCATCTCAGCCCTCGTTTGAATTCTCTCTGTATTAATAATTAAATTAACTATCTAGGGACATGGTCATATACCTGGTGGCTGATATGGGGCTGAGTGTTTAATGACATCATCAAGTAACTCTTCCTTCACTACAGTAGCACCTTTCTGTACTGCCTGTCCAACATCAGTCTTCTTTAATTCTTCTGCTCCTCCTGCCACTTTCTCTGCTGTTTTCTGAGCAATATGACTTCCTTTCTGTCCTAACTCACTTTCTCCCATTTCCAACACCTTCTACTCATACAAACAATACTCAATTACAGAAATTAAAAAATTATGAAATGGCAAACCTTGCTCAAACCATCTTTTGTCTTGTCCAAACTTTTCTTGACAATATCAAAACCTTTTTTACTGCCTTCTTTCGTTTTCCCCCAGCCTTCTTCGATCTGTTCTCTCCATCTTTGTAGCACATATGATTTCTGCATTCTCTCTCTCTCCTCTCGCAGTCCTTGTAGACTCTCCTGCATCTCTTTGTTCTTCTTTAACCCTTGCTGCAGGTTGCTCAGAAAGTTTTCCACGAATCCTGACTTTTTCTCATTCTTTTCTCCTCCCTCTCCACTACCACTGTCGCCACTAGCACTACTGCTCCATTTCATCATTGCCTATAATACATTCAATATTCTCACTCTCAAATAGACATAGACAATAAAGTACTGTTAAAGATGGTCCCCTGTAAGTTAAGGTCCTCCTCACACTGCACGATAACTGACCGCCTCGACACAGACTCAGAGATGCCATGATTATTCCAAATTATGCACACCGGCCATGTGACTAGAGGTCAAAGTATAAAAGCGCGCTTATCGTTAACTGCACTGTAGCTATGGCAACCAGTAAACAAAGCGCTTATTTAAACGATATGGCGGCGGTGGCAGTCGTAGCGGCGGTAGAGGTAGAGAATGATCTTTTGCATCAGAAAAAAGAAAATAAGACAAAGAAAAAAAGGTAATATATTTATTTCTCTACTCTTGATTGATGGTAATCTTTACAGAGGGGTCGTGATCAACGTAACTCATTGCAGATATGAAAGTGGTAAAACTGATTCTCTCTCTTTCAACATACATTCTCTCACAGTCCGTAGAGTTGCTAGACGCTGTGGTCTGCTGCCATCATCAGAAGAATCTGATGATTGGAGTGTGTTTTGGATGGACACTTCAGTGATGATGGAAAGAGTGATGGGAATAAAAGGATATCAGGTCAACTCACTTACTCTCTCTGATAATATTGATAATTGATGGTCTGCAGAGAATCAACCATTTTCCAGGAATGGGAGAGATTTGCAGGAAAGATCTTTTGGGCCGAAACCTTTCAAGAATGAAGAAATTATTTCCAAAAGAATACAACATTTTCCCTAGGACCTGGGTCATGCCTGCTGAGTAAGATTAATATACAATGTATCGTCAATGCCTTCTTCTCTTCAGTTACAGCGACTTCCAGGATTTCTGTCGACTTAAGAAGCATAAGACATTCATTTCAAAACCTGAAGCAAGCTGCCAGGGACGTGGCATTTTTGTTTTCAAAAACCCAAAAGTAAGGAATTATCCTTATAGAAAATATGATCAATAAGATACTACTGTCACAGACCATCAAACCTGGAGAGCATTGTGTGGTACAACAATACATTTCTAAAGTAAAATCCAAACTTGATGTAAATTTCTATCCTCTCTCTCCAATACCAGCCATTCCTGATTGATGCATTTAAATTTGACTTCAGGATTTACGTCTTAGTAACATCATGTGATCCCCTGAGAGTGTATGTGTACAAGGATGGTCTGGGGAGGTTTGCTACCATCCCATATCATGAACCATCACTGAATAATCTGGTATGTAATTAGGTAATAGTGAAGGCTACTATCATGGCAGCACACTATAGGATGAGTCCTGTCTTCACCTTACTAACTACTCCATTAACAAGAACAGTGATGACTTTATTAGAGATGATCTATCTGGGAGTAAGAGGAGACTGTCCACTGTAAACCAATGGCTCTCTGATAATGGCTACGATATCAGAAAAATATGGACAGGAATTGATGTATAAATGTCTCCTTGTTATTAAAAATCAATACTAATTCATTTTATAATATAGGATGTGATAATAAAGACTCTAGTGGCAGCTCATCCAGTTCTAAGACACAACTATAGATCATGCTTCTCCTCCCACATTCACTGCTCTGCCTGTTTTGAGATACTGGGATTTGATATTTTGTTAGATCACAAGTTGAAACCTTGGCTGCTAGAGGTTAGGCCTCCTCTATTCCATGATAACATCGCCATTGTACTGCTGTGTATATAGGTGAATCACTCTCCTAGTTTCCACACTGACTCTGGTCTTGATAAGGAAGTGAAAGAAGGACTGCTGTATGACACCTTTCAACTTCTGAACCTGAGGACCACCAACAAGAGGCGCTGCTTGGAAGAGGACAAGAGAAGAGCTCAGTTGAGACTCCTCTCTCGACATAGAACTAAGGAAGAAAGGTTTTTTCTTTTACAATGTTTTCGGATCTTCAAAATCTCAATTAACTTTAGCTATAAAGAGGATGAAGACAAAACAAAGTATTTGAGACATATGGAGGTATATGAGGAAAAGCACAGAGGAGGGTTTAGGAGAATCTACCCACTGGACAATGGAGATGACCCGTACAACAAATTCTTTGAACAGACCAGTTCACTTTGTGCAGAAACCACTGCCTCAAAAGCAAGAGCAGACTGTTCAAGAATTCAGGTGACTCACAGGGATATAAGGAGGCATTAAAGTTGTTTGTTAACTTGTTTGTTAAGTTTGTTAAGTTGTTTGTTAAGGTTGTTAAGTTAGTTTGTTAAGTTGTTTGGTAAGTTAGTTTGTTTACTTACCAAATCACTTACCCAAGAACTTAACAACAAATACAACAAACAACTTAACATAGAACTTAATGATAAATGTAACAACCAACTTAACAAATGCATAACAACAAATGTACAAAACTTACCAAACAACTTAACAAACCTAACAAACTAACTTACAAACAACTTAACAATAGACATAACAAGCAACTTAACAAACTTACGTAAGAAACTTAGTAATTAAAACTGCATAGCAAACCTAAACTGCTTAACAAATTGCTCAACAAATTGCTCAACAAACTACTTAACAAGAACTTAACAAACTGCTTAACAAAACTTAAGCTGCTTAACAAACTTAAACTTTTTAACAATGCTTAAA
>JAODVQ020187523.1:0-14412 GCA_025400075.2 Phenganax stokvisi
ATGCAGGGCAATTGCTGAAGCCTTACCATCCACAAGAAAATACGTGTAACTTTCCTATCTAAACACAATGTAGATATTCGTGTTTACATTGCTGAGAAAATAAAGTATATATAGCTAACAATAAGAAACTTGGACAGTAAATAGTTTAATCACATGTATACGACGAGTAGTGAAATTTAATCCAATCATAATTGCAATGTAGAGAATAACTAGAGAACAAAAAAACGTTTCAGATACACTTTGTCTACGAACAGCAAAAACCGCTATCGTTTTTTGTTTATTTTCTTTGTCAAAACTGCTTGCCATAATTTTTAGAGCTTATAGCAGTTTTCAGCAACAATACACAACTCGGTTTTGATAATTATTTAAAAGAATTAGCGATTCCATCGTCGGTTTGACGTGTTTGTTTCCATCGATTGTTTGCATGCAGTAGTTTGTCTCGCTCGTTTCTCGCAGAGAATAGTTTTCTAAAGTCCCTGTCTCGCAGAAGTCATCTTCCCACCTATAAGTTTCGTTTCCAACTTTGTATCAGATAAAACACAGATCCCAAAACCTCATCAAAAATCGTCCAAAAACAGAATTTTCACTTGTTTAATAATTATCGCATTATAATAAACATTCAGACACCTGGCCGTGGTAGACGAGAGCCAATTGCACATGTAGCACAAAACGCACAAGTAGCTATTGTTCGCCAGCGATTCTGACTTTACAACTCGCTGTCTTTTCCCATCATAGTGCTCACGCCACGCAAGTCGTTTCGTTCTTTTGCAAGGGGATAAAATTTCAGACTTGAAGAAGTTTAGCTTTATATTTTTTGATTCAAAAACTGCAAGTTTATCACGAGCGAAGATTTTATACACTCATAACAGCAGGATCATATAAAAGTAAATTGTGATATATCTTCTGATTTAATAAATGGAAATTATCTGAAAGGCAGCCAAACTTTCAACTAATTGCAATGAAGAGTACACGAAGGTGCAAAAATCCTTCGTTTAGACATCACCAATTTCTTAATACCATCAAATTAAAACAACTTTATTAAAAGACACTTTACTATCCATGAAATTTCTTCAGTGACCGAAAGATTGCACCAGCCACCGAATTTTTTTGCTTCTTGATCTCCTTGTCACAGCATACCTTTGAAGAAATTACCGGGGGCCGAGCTATACCCATAATCCTCGAGAAGTTTTCAAGATTTTCAACACAACTGTTCTCAGGACACTCTCGTCCGGAAAGTCTGAGACATTGGCTTCAGCTATTCATTGATTCAGTTGACACAAGACGTATGGTCGTTGCTACTACTTGATGTTGGTTCTTTCAAACCGTCGAAACAAATGGAATAATAATGAAAGGTTTCATCTCCAACTTCCTTAAAGCAACTTGACGTCGTCGCCACGAATTTTTTTGTCCTGCAACAAGCCATCTTTTTTACAGCTCACAAAACTTGAACTTTGCATTTCATCGCAAGAATAGGGTAAAGAGCTCATTAATAAACCTGCCCACAGTGAACTGTGAAGTTTCCCTATGGACAGAGGCCAAAGGGGGAGGCGCGAAGCAGCATGAGTCAACCTTATTCTTAGATAGTTTGAATAAAAACGGAGTGGGTGCTATGGAGCAATAGCCATAGAACAAATAGTCTGAAACTTGGAAAACACGAAAGATCCCGTAAGTAGCTGCGACTTTATGAAAGTACAATCCCTGACTATATATGATATACAGAGTTAAAATATGAAATGTGCCAAATGTGATTGTCATTTCTGCGAATGATTTTGTACTACAAAATGATACTCCAGAACTCCACGCTCCAGTCTTTACGCAACTAAACCCATTCTTAACCTATATATATCAATGGTAATCAATGACCTCTCAACTGCATCCAAGTAACCCGAACTAGCCTGCTCAAACAATACAAGCTGTCGGAAGAGAAACACGTCCAAAATGAAGCTCTTTATAACTCTCCTACAAGGATTTATGTTCGTGATTCAAACTTATGCTAGCGTGGAATACTTCTATCCTCCTGTAATCTGGCAAAAGGATAGCTGCCCGTAAGTATTCGTAATATCGTGTAGAGTAGAAACAATTACAATTAAATGTACTGTAAATCTGCGGTTTCAGTTAAGCCTCGCAGGGTAGCGAATGGTGGTCAAATGCAAAACTCTTTTCTCTTATAAAAGCAAGCAAATCAGCTTCATCACTCGCTCATGTGGTTTTAAACGTATACAAGATTACTACATGTATAGATAGCCGTGTTTCAGATAGCCTCACAGCGCAGCGAGTGGTGTTGGTCCATTTCACAAGTTTAGACTCTTATAAGAGCAAGCGAATCCGACTTATTCTCACTTTATTTATGTGTTTTTTGTCACTGATAAGACTATTACATGTATAGCTGGGTAACGGTAAGATAGGGCAACAAATGCAAGACATATATGCAGAAGTTTAATCAGATTGCAAAATCTGTTGTATTTCATAGAGGTGCGATGAAACACAATATCATACTGAATTAATATAGACTATATTGTTAATTTGTAATGCCCGCGCAACATTCCTCTGTATTTTAGCCAAACGATGCACTACTCTTACTGGTACATGCATGGTACATGCATTACCCTTTACATTTTCATGAAACCATAAAATCACATCAGGAGTACGTGCGCTCCAGTGGCCACCCTATTGAGGTCACCAGGGATTGAAAAGCTATATTACAAGACTTCTGTATGCAAGACATATGCTTTGATGATCACAGAGTCCAATTATTGAATACTACGTGCCTTGCAATTCCGGGCTGTGCAGTAGGCTTGTTGACACAATAGCTAGTAAAACAACAATCGATATTTTGACTTTCATGCAGATATTATTGATGCATGTGTGTACTCTAGACTTGTATATTTGTAAACCTTTGCCCTTAGTAAGCATAAACTTTTAAATGTGACCACAATTTGCTGCCCGTGTGGCTTGCTAAAACCCAGCTATATGTGTAGTTGTCTTATAAGTGATGAAAAACGCGTAAACAAGTGAGAATAGGTTTGATATTTTGGCTCTTATGAGGACATAAACTTCTGAATTTGACTAGTATTCGCTGCCGAGTGTGGCTTTACTGCAACCCAGCTGCATAAGTGAAGGTAGTAGTCTTGCATGTACGTACTTCAGAACGCATACACAAGTGAGAATACGTATGATTTGCTTGATTGCTCATACAAAGGTAAACGTCTGAGTTTGACCACCATTCGGTGCTCTGCGAAAGCGTTTTTAGCTGAAACGGCCATGGACAATGGTCGCAGATAGCGGGGGTCACAGGTCGTTGTTTCGCTTTTAATTTGCTTCCCAGAACATAGGAACAATAGTTTAGATAAACGTCAATGCCCCGCTTTGCGGTTTATTTACTAAAAACATCTGGTAACCGACCGCCAGACAAATGTACAAGATATTGAACATCATAGCTACGCGTATTAAACGTAAAAGCGAGAGAGTTGCAAAGCGCTTTTAAACAAAGACCATTTATTTGAGGCTCTATGCACATTGAACAATTCAAAAAGATATCTCTAAGAGGACTCTTAGATCTTTATTAACGCCAGAGTCAAAGAGTCTAAGTGCATATCACTATCAAGTGTTATTGAAAATATTGTAGGAATACTGATTCTCAAAGCGATTTCATTTGAGTATGTAGAAAAACAGAAAACACCCGTTTACACGGGCGATATTTGCTGCTATTTTTCTCCTTTTAGCGTATGTAGTCGACTATGTTGAGTGGCGAGAGCATTACCAAAATTGTTCGACCAAGTATATTCGCCAGTTATCTACTCTATCGCATCGTTCAACAGGCGAAAAGTCGCAGCGAAAATCGCCCGTGTAAATGGGCCTTTACTGAATATAGGAAACTATTAATTTACGATCAATGTGTTATAAAGTAAAATAATAGATTACTAAGGATTATTGAACGAATGGAGATCGTGGTCAACTTGCATTTCAAAAGTCTTGTACGTGGTAAACACAAAACCAATTGCGAATAAGTTTGATTTACTTGCTCTTACAAGTAACTTCTGATTTTGACCACTCTTTCGCTGCCTTGTGAGGCTTACTGTAACCCAGTTATAACTACAATTTTAAAATGTGATTCTCATTTGAAATAGTTATAGACAGATAAATGGTTTTTGTAACTTGACTAAGGTGTTTTAACCGTTGTGAATCTTCAAACTTCTATATCAGTTTCCCAAAATATATTGAAGCGCTGCGCAAAATTTTACATCCCTGTTCATAAAATCACGCTGGATTTAGTTACGTAAACCGTTTGTAATTAAAATACCGATTTTGGAACACCCGCATGGTTGAAATGAGCTCGTATATCGCTTAAAGTTCGGAAAATTAAAACACACGAATTAATCACATATACTGCTTTGATTTTTTCAGTGTTACATAATAAACGAGACAAGGTTTTTTTTTTGCCGCCAAAGAAAACATCCATATAAGTGTGTTGAAAAATGAGCCACCAGACGCTTTTTTTTCGCACTTGGAGCGGCTCTATTCGCTGGTAATAAACAGCTTTCAAGTTTATTGTGTTGCTTGTCAAACGAACTAGTATTTATAGAGAAAACGAGCGAGAAGTATACTAGCTTATTGCTTTGAATAAAACGCTTATTCTCTTGGTACCAAGGCTGTAATATGGTGTTGATATTCTATAAGATTCTACGAAGCGAGCTCAACGACACGACTGTGAATATTGGATTTACTTTATGTTCGAAATACTGTATGTTTACAAAATGAAATACAGCATTACTGATATTGCGGTGACGTTTCACTATTATTTTGACTCTGCCAACAATGGGGACAGACCGGACAGCCTCTGCTGTGTTTGAAGATATTTTATATACACGCAGCGTCCTAATTCTAGATCTGATAAGGGCGACGTGATTTTCGAAAACTTAAGTCGTAAAAAAGGTGAACTCTGAACTCGAGACAAACCACAAGCTTTTTATTCGGAATTTCAGGAAAATTTTCATTATGTTAGGTTCGTGAGTTAGATTATTATTATAACTACACAAATGTACTTTTCAGAGTTTGCGGTTTTGTATCTAAGGTCCATAATATTGAGTCTGAGAACCATAAATCAACTCTTCCTGTTAGCGATAATGTATAAACCCCAGCTAAGAATAAACTTGTCAATGCTTATTCATAGCATTTGAGGTTAATTTACAGCAATTCTTTCAAGAATTTCAAAACATGTTTCATTATTTGAAATGTCATTAAGCATTTATGGCAAAATAATCAACTATTACGGTTAAGTAGTATAGGAAATACCAACCTGACGCATTTTGACATTACGCAGTTTGAAAGAAACTAAATGGCGATCTTTCCATTGAAATAAAATTTAGTCTAGTCACAAGCACAAGAAAAATTGTTCAGTATTTAGCTTTCTAATAAATACGTGTTTTTTCTTGACGTATCTTTTAAAATTGGGAAAGTTCAACGGATTTCAAATGTACGTGCGTATGAAGCACGCAATATTTAGCGGAAGCATGCCCAAAGCGGAAATATTGCATAGGTGGCATCAGTTGTTGACAATCTACGGTTTATATTGTCCCAACCAATTTCCGATTCCCATGCCAGGTGGCATCGATTTTATAATAATTCGACAATAATGCACCCATTTTGGATTAGTAGTAATGGTTATGCCACAAATTTGAGGTGAATCGTTTTCATACATTATATTTCGTAAAACCGATTTCAACAATACCATAAATGGTAGACACAGACTGCAGAAAACAACACATTAAGCAGAAATTGTTAGCTATATTTGCTATTTTTAAAACATGGGATTATCCAGTTTTGTTCATTGTATATTGTCAAGAGTGGTTAGAACATCAAGTTAATTATGGATTTGTCTTTCATAGATAGTGTAGCTATAGCTAAATAAGTAGCTTGCCCGAGTCAATTTAGCTGAAAGAGCTATTTTTATTTCGTTAAAATCATTGATAAATTTCTTTCTGAGGTCAGTTCTCCTATAGACGCACATTTGTTGAACTCACTGAAGTAACCAAAGTAACAATAACATCTATTTAGGACAGAATACTTTTAGCTTGTCTTGTTGTTTCAACGCCATTTTATTTCCATTGTCGCCGCCATTTTGTTGCTATATTTTCGATGCCATTTTTGTTCAAAGGGTTTGTTGATGTCCACCACTAATATAAACTTTTTTACAATAAATAGCTGAATAGTTTTAATAAAATAGAATTAAGCAAATACAATATCAGACCGAAGACTTCCCGCTTGTTTTATGTTTCGACGCCGTAATGCCGTGTTTGATGAGCGAATTATTACTTTGTCACACAAATATGAACTTCCCACAATAAAAGGACGTACATTTTAAACCTGCTTAAGCAACCAAATGACAATAAAGATTAAATTTGTACCGAATACTTTCTTTGATTTACAGTTTGACGCTGTTTGGCAAGGGAATTACGTTTTTGTCTCATCACATAAGAACAAAAAATGAAGTTTTTACAATAAATAGAAGGATATTTTAATTGAAGCAGCATTAAACATTTATTTCGTACCAAAAACGTTTCTGCTGTACTCGTCTTTATACTTTGAAGTTGTTTGATTTTAAATTTGACGCCATTTTGAATTCAAAAGAGGAAGTACGTCATGTCAGCATGCGCAAAAAGGTCTCAAAATATATCTGGCCAATCAAAGCGTTTCCTGCTGGTGGGAATCGAAACTGAAACTCAAGCTGCGGTTGTCTATCCATCCACTCCTGCAGTTTCACAACCAATGAAAACAGATCAAGTTGACAAGCTTACAACAGCAAGCTGTTTTTTTTAATAAGATTGTTTTAGGGTGCGTTTGGACGTTGAATTCTGGAGAAACGGATTTTTTATGAAATTCGACGGAAATTGCGATGTCGAAAACTGAACAACCCCACTGGCAAAAATGCGTGATACCATCTGTTGTTCCTCTTTCTGGAAAAGAAACCCAGCTATATGCTAGACGCCTACTGTTACAATATCACCTCACGCAAACAAACATGGGCGTATGTTTCTTTGCTTTAATTGATCAATGTGCCCCCCATTAACAGTATGATTACGTTTCATGCAAAATTGTTCAAAAATGTTCCTGGTTGACCATTTGTCCTACTGCTAAACACAAAAGCAATCTTACTAACAACTTCAAGCTCTTTTCAATTGGTTTTTTATTTTTGAAAAGAGCACATTAGCATATTAACATTGTCCTTCTTTTAGCTTTACGTTTGAAAACAGTTTCATTTTAATGAAACAGCGGCACTGGTATTGTTGGATTTCTGCCCAACCTCCGGCGAACTAAAGTCGCCTAATTTGATTGTAATGCGGGCATTTTTATTAAAACATAAGTCAGCTTTAAGCAAGTCTGAAACACTGACTAGGATTTAGATCATAACTCAGACTAATTCAGGCGTTCTTTCGACGTCGAAATTCCTTTTATTAACTCGTTGACACGTTTCACTTTTAAAAACTTTTTCCAAATATGTTCAACGCATTTTACATTTATCAATCTATCGTGCCAAGAACGATAAATAAATCGTTGTCTCAAGTAGAATTTGAACTCATATCTTCGGGCTGTATCAGATGTATTGTTATTATTTTGGCACAAGTCTCATGTACAAAGTAGTATACTGTGTTTACTTCCCACAGGAAATTATTCGTAAGAAGATTATAACTAATAATTATGGAACTTGGTTTAAATCAGTAATCCACTTAGCATGTTGACGCACCATAAAAGTCGGATTGCGGGGAAACTTGGACTTGAATGTTTTTTTTTGTGTTGATCTTTTAAGAACTTTTAAGCGTCCATCAGCATGTGAAAATGACAGCACGCAAAGAGGATAAATGATGAAAAAAAGTTACGAGTCCTTAAGGCAGACGTACACACACGTAGCCGGTTTTAATATTCACCTTCATTCTTTAATTTGACTTCATTTGATTTTAAGGAAGAAGGGCTAATTTTTCGCAACGTTGAACCGCACTTGACGATTTCTTCATCATGTAGTACAAAAGTATGCAAAATTTGCAAACTACGTGCGGCTAAATGTTACGCGTTTTACAACATTTTGCGTGGAAACTTTTTCCTCTTTCTCGGATTAAAAAATTGAATCTACAGCAGGAATCACCCCTATATCACAGAGTTTATAGTTTCCAATCAGCGCTCGCTTTTTTAAAACACTCTGTTTTTGAATGCGTTTTAGATTTTCAAAACTGAAAGGCATCAAAGACAAGAATGTTACCAAAGAATTCTTTATGAAAGTCTTACCTTATACTGGTATGAATATTATTTGTCCAAACGAGCTCGCCCAGAACACGTGGGGAACACATGCCATCCCAACCTACGAGTATCTTTACGAGAATCTGTGGCAAGTGAACAAAGAAAGTTACGATAAATGTGAGGTATGAAAAACGATTAAAATCATTTAAAATTTGAAGATTTGATGCAAAACTCGCGAACAATTCGCGAAGAAAACTTTACAGAACTTTCAATACGTCCAAACTGGAGAAAAATTACTAGCAGTTCAAAGGATTTTCAAAAAACCATAGTACCTTTGAATATTCCAAGGTGAATATTCCAGACAGTTGAAAAGGTCCAGTAGTTAGAAATATTTTCAAGGTACAATTAAGTACCTTAAGATATTTCAAGGAGCTATAGCAGTTGGAAATATTTTAAAGGTACAAGATTATTGAAAATTATGAGGTACTATTGTTTCTGAGTATATAGTCAGAGTAGTAATAGTTGGAATAGCCCCTTGAAATATTTAAAGTTACAAGTTTACACACTATTGTTTTGAAGAATGTTTTCGAATGACTTAGTTGAAAATATTTTTAGAGTATAGTAGTTGTTGCAAGTATTTTCACTGGTAGTTTGAAATATTTTTGAAGTACTATTACGGTTTAAATTTCGCAACGGTTGAGTTTTAGAAGTCAATTCAAATAGTCGATCACGGACTTTACCCGGACTGCAAAGTCCCTTGATTCACTTTATTCAAATCACTTTTAGACTATTAAATCCTGGTAAAGCCTTCCGTCCCGGGTTCGAACCATTACATGAATAACAATAACACCTCCTTCACAAAATTATATTATACTATTCAATAGGTCAACAAAGATGGCAAACTGCTGTTGGTCTGCGATAACCCTAAACGACTTAAACGATTACAATTTTCATTCCATCCAATCTTTTCACCCGTGGAACCAAGATTCATCCCAGGAAAACATTACTACTTTTTGAGTAAGAGTTTTACTCTGTCTATCACCAGGAGCCGGTTTTACAAGAGGTGGATTGTGATTTTTTCAACCTTCGCAAAATTGAACAAAAATCGACGAAACATTCGAATTGGCCAAAGAAATAAACATAACAGCCTTAAATCTGTGAATAGCAATCTTAATCTTGTTTTATAACGATCAATGGAAAATTTTACGACTGTCTAAAAAATCACTATCCAGTGGATAGCGCTATTCACCTTTCGTACAACTGGCCCCAGATGATTTTACTCTAACTAACACCTGATGATTTTATTCCGTCCAATACTAGACACTTTTATTGCGCCCGGTATCTTCCAATTTAATTCTCTGTCTAACACCAGAAAAATTCTGCAGTCTAAAATCAAAAGACTTCTCTAACTGTGGAAAAAATACAGCCACCAATTGCTTTAAATTTTCCATATTCTATCGACTTCAGCTACAAGTCGAGGAATAATTTCTGAACTTACCACAAGAAAACAAGGCGGACGATACAGTCACTGTGTAAACTATCACTTGAAGCTTCACATCTATGTTTGTGATCCTAGAGTTGGTAAGAGTCAAACTATTACTTTGCTGTATGAGAACGCCTGAATTACGACGTTTTCCAACTGTGGCCGCTTTGCCCGCGCACGCAGAGTGGACATATTTGAATGCAAGGTTTATAACCAGTAATTCACTACAATTTTTAAAATGTCAGCTTTGCCCGCCCGAGTGGAGCGGATTTTTTAAACCTAAGTTCGTAACTACAGTTCTGCTGTTGTGCATGTTCTAAATGTACGCTTTGCTCGCGCGGGCAAAGTATGTGCAATGGAAAATGGCATTCACTCTCATCGGAAGAATATCGCTAATCTAAATCGAAACTAAACTTTTAATTTCTTAATCCTATAGATGACTGTATTTGGGAGCAACCAAAATGTGATCCACCAGCAGAAATTCAACAGCGGATGCTAATGATCGATGGCAAACTACCTGGGCCAACACGACCTTTGGTAACCAGACCGAAGAAACAAACCCGTAAACCTACTACAAAGACAGTTGAGACGACCACGATGGCACCTCCAACTGATTCCCCTCAGAAGATTGGATATTGCAAAGAGAATGAAAGTAAGTTTAAAATCGATGCAAGTGTCTATATCAAAGTCGGAGATTGTACTTATTGATCATATTTGAATAATCAAAAGTAGACTTGTAATACATTTTCTTATGCAAGAACTAAAACTTAAATTGTCTATATCAAGGTCAGGGATTGTACACATTTATGATCTTTGAATCTGTCATTTAAAAAGAATTGCAATATATCTACTCATGTAAAAACTAGACTTAAACTGTTGATAGCAAGGTCAGGGATTGTACCTATTTCTAACATTTGAATGATTTTAAAGAAGAATTGCAGAATATTTCGTCTTCCTGGAATGATTCGAGTGTAATAATTTGTACAATCCCTAACGTTGATGTACGAACTTCAGCTAAACATATATCTTCAATCGTACCGTTTCAGCTTCTGTTCATATTGTTATGAATTTTGTACTGGGAGGTGTAATCGCGTTTTTGATCATAGTCGTTATTATTCTGTCCTGTGCGTTATCGTAAGTATATCAGAACAAAATCTTTTTTAATTTTGTATTACCCACGATTACGGATGCCTTGACCCTTTGTCCTAGTTTCTATCATTTGCAAGTGAGTGCATCAGCTTTTGAAAGCTAGCATGGTACTGATATTCTACGCTTTTCTCAATGCTCGAGGTGTTCTGTTTAAAAGCAGTTTGCTCCGCTCCATCTTGGGTAAATTGTGATCTCATCAACAGCTCTTTAATTAACGTCTAAGCAGGAAAGGCTCTTCAAAACTATTTTTAATGATGACATGAAAACAACAACTCTTTGAAATCAGTCAATTTTCTGTAAATTGAAATAGCTACTCGTCGTATAATTTTGAGCTCATGACATCCTGCTTATGACGTATTTATGATTATAACTGAATATCCAACATTGCAGATGTTCACTGATTCTGAATGAAATACTTGAGCATTAAGAACGATACCAAAAGTTTGTCACAAAAGCTCACTGAACGGTTTTAAAAGTTCTTTAAAATGGGTCCATGTCATTTTTTATTGTCAAAGAAACAGGCTACGTCTAAGGCTATGTGCACACGATAACGTTTTTGAGCGTTTTCATGTGTGTTTTCAC
Source organism: Phenganax stokvisi (assembly GCA_025400075.2). Taxonomy (NCBI): domain Eukaryota; kingdom Metazoa; phylum Cnidaria; class Anthozoa; order Malacalcyonacea; family Clavulariidae; genus Phenganax; species Phenganax stokvisi. Next base: position 11,444 of record JAODVQ020187523.1, read on the forward strand.
GCGAAAACAGATGCAAATACTGACAATTTAGGACAGGGGCTGCAGCTAATTTAATATATTGAAAATATTTTCGGTTGGAAAGTGTTAACTAAGCGTTAAAACGATAAACGAGACACAAACGTTTGGAAACGCTTGAAAACGGCGCTCGTGTGCACGTAGCCTAAACCGTCTAGGCCTTAAAGTCGTTTCAGTCTGATATATAAATACCCCGTTTTGTATGTTGGTTTTTGTAGAAGAAAATGCAATGGATACAATCCAGAAAAAGCAAGTCTACCACCATTAGTCAGACAACAAAGCAAGCAAACTGTAGTATATGAAAGTGTTCCTGTTCAACTGCCACCAGTAAATATGGTACCAATTGGATCCCCTCAATCTGACTATCTCATCTATACAAGAACATCAGACCCAACCCAACATACTGTTATAAGGACACCGCACCATAATTACGAGACACCAGTGTTTAAATTTCCCGAAGTACCTAAAGGCTCTGAAAGAAGCCGAGCTGGTTCGACTCATGTGAAATCTAGCATTGAACGAGATGATAATATGGATTCCGTGTCAGTGTAATGAATCACGCCAGAAGATGACTCTCTAAAGATTCGTGAAATTTGTGCTTCAGAGTGAGAGTTGGTTCGACCATATGGAATGAAGGCGTGGAAAGAAAAACCGAACAACGGATAAGACTAAAACATGTATATGGCTTTCGTGCAAGTATGATAAAACATATTTGGAAATGTTGGTTTTCTTTTCATAAAGTTTGGGGAGTTTGTGCCTCAAAGAGAGAATTGGTTAAACTGAAATGAATTTTGGCGTGGAAAGGGAAAATGAACAACGAATAGCACTAAAATATGGATTCCGTGTGTGTATCATAAAATGTAGTCGAAGATTTGGTTTTCTTTTCAAAGTTCTTGTGGAATTTATGCTTCAAAGTGAAATTGGTTGGACTGAAATGATTTCGAGTAGAATGAAAAATGGAGAAGACATAAAAATGGATTCAGTATTTCTGAAACAGAATTCAATCAAAGCCGAGTTTAGTAAGTACGAGGGATATTCAGTAGATAACGTGCTTGAGATCTCTCAGCGAGATTGGGTTGCTTCAGCTCCAGCGAGATCAAGTATTGAGCGAGACGACAATGTGGATTCAGTGTCATTTTGATGAAATATGGCAGAACACTTAGTTGCCTTTTCAAAGATTTCTTGAATGTTGTGCTTCATAGTGAAAATTGCTTGAAATGAATGAACTTAAGCGTGAAAAGAAAATGTGAAGAGCGGAAAACACTAAAATATGGCTGCAGTGGCCGGAAAAAAATTTGACAGAAGAACTGGTCTTCTCTTCAAAAATTTGTGAAGAGAATCTTAAAAGTGCCTCAAAGTCAGAAACAGTTCAACCTGAAATGAATTCAAACGTGAGAAGAGTAAATGAAAATGGGAGAGGAGAAAATATGGACTCATTTAACATAACTTTTTAAATGTACATAACTGTTTGTAGGCTCCTTCTCAATCTTAATATAAATAGTACAATTTTAAAACATAGGTGTCTAGGTACACTATAAATATGTTTGTATGGGAAAGAGAATGAATGCCAATTAATGTAAATACAAAATTAAATTATAACGGAGATTCACATACGCTGTATTAAAATATTCAATGCAAGAAGATCGAGAGTTATTTTTCTATGTTTCTATTCAGTTTGTTCACTCCTGAAGTGTTTTTATCAAGGTCAGGAATTATACATATTTTTAATATTTGAATCATTTACAGAAGATTCGTGATATCACTTTTTGTGTACAAACTAATACTAAATGTTTATATCAAGGTCAGGGATTGTACTTTATGAAATATTTAAATCATTTACAGAATTGCAGTACATCGTCTTCTGCAAAAACGTCATCGGAATGGTGTCTGTGCTGAAGAACGTTCCACAAACAATAAAAACAAGAGAATTCTCAAAAAGCCGCTGGCGATGCTTCACGCTTGCTCTAATGGCGTAATGAATATATGATTATTCAATAGCCGAAGCGTTGCCCCATCGAACACTTATCATCAAATGTAATTACATAAATAATGACCCGTTTTATGCGGATAAGTTCGTATTCAATTTCAATATTAAATATTTATACAGATGCTATATCCATACACACACAGTTGAAAACAAACAGTATTCGAATTTCCAGAACATACAAGCAAATACATATTTAGATATAAGCATTTTGTTTCGTGCGCAAAAGTGCATGGAAAAACATATCTACAGCTTTGTATTGAAGAGAATTTTGTGGAAAAGAATCAGTGAAAATGACTTCGATTTTGTTCAGCTTAGCGCTGTTACCAAGTAAGCTATCTCCAACTTCCATTTCTTTGTTTGTTTCATCACAATCAACAAAACGCCTAATTCTATGTTTTAATGTCGATTTTCTAAAACCATGTTTCGCTTAAAGCTCACAGAAGCAAACAAATATTTATTGAGAAGATTTATTTGTTCGTGTATTCGACAAAAATTGGCTGGAAAGTTTTCCCTGGACAAGGAAACTTGTTCAAAAGTCAGCTGCAGCAGATCTTGAGCAAGAAGACCTGCTTGTGTGCACGACTGTCAAGGAAAACTTGTTCATTGTACATATGAGCAAGTGAACTCGCTAAGAAACTTGTCAAGGAAAACTTGTTCGTCGTATACTCGAGCAACTGAACTCGCCAAGAAACTTGTCAAGGAAAACTTGGATATTATATACAATACAACCAAAAGCTATCCGCTTCGTTTGCTAGGTTTCGCAGTACAGGAGCAGCAGGGTCCTGTGAAACTCATGCAATATCTTTTTAACGCAAGTCGATATGACATGAGAGTAATTCCATCTGCAACTTATGGGCACAATGAACCATTGAATGTCTCAATGGGCTTGTCATTACAGCAGATTGAAGATTTGGTGAGTAAAGTGTCTAAATGAAGGTCAGGGATTGTACATACATACATATATATA
>JAODVQ020187629.1:0-35270 GCA_025400075.2 Phenganax stokvisi
GTTTTACGTGCGTATACGTGCGTGTTAAAAACGCGTAACTGGAATGCAGCCTTTAGCATACTGGCCTTTTTGGTGCAGAACTTTTTTGTTTTTAATATTGCCTTCCCTTTTTGCAGACGAGTGTGCTGATGATAGTCACCAGTGTGACACTGAGTTGGGTGCTAGGTGTATCAATGAAATTGGAAACTACTCCTGCATTTGTCCGAGCGGCTATCTTTCCGACTGGAACGAATGTGTGGGTGAGTCATAACTGTTGATACCATTTTTGGTGTCCAGTAGCTAATACTCATCTGCACCGGATGGGGATGATATTTTTTAGGTCACCGCAATTGAAGTGGTTTCACTGAATGTTCAGTGTAGTTGTGACAATGTGTTTTATATTTGTTCAGATGTAAATGAATGTGTGGATGGAAATGTCCACGGTTGTCAACAGTTATGTAAAAACACACCAGGAAGGTTTGTTGTGATTTTTGATTTATACTTCATCAATCGTATTGGTACCGGTCGTTCTCACAGTAGGCCTTATGTAACTATTTGGATGGCTTACAGTCTATGGTTACTGTCTCCCTATGATTGGGCAGATATATTTTGTGACATGAAAACAATTGCTAATTGGTTCTTTTAGTTTTCACTGCGCGTGTTTGGAAGGATTTTCTTTAGTTAAAGACAACAAAACCTGCACAGGTATGAAACATTATTATCTTATCATTACGCAGCATTTTCGAGAGTATGGTTACGTACACGGGAACGACTTTACATTTAAATAGTGCATTTACACTACTGCATGTACGTTAGCCACCCAGTGTATTTAATCAATGCAGAATATAGCCATAACAATTTGTATACATAGCTACTGTGCTAAAGTACGTTTTCCGCGACGCAAATTTGTTCAAGCAAAAATAAAGTTAGCAACGTGATTGACTCACTTTCAACTTTTACGCGTCAAATTATTCTGGAAGGCAATCACATTGCTAGACTAATTTTTTGCTCAACATCTTGTCGTAGTGAAAACCTAGCTTAATGCAGGCTGTATATAAAAAGATAAGGCTAAAACAATCTATTTCTAATTCTTTGAAATCAAAAATAGAAACGTTTGAAATTTTTGATAATGACCGGTTCATGCACTCAGTTGATATGGCAAGCTTTACTATAAACTACATTGTTTTGAAACAAATTATATCAGTTATGCCGCATAAAATGTTTTAGATATCAACGAATGTGCTGATTCACCATGTTCCCACGAATGTATCAACACTATTGGTAGTTTTCTCTGTCTGTGTGATAATGGTTATCATCTGGGTAATGATAGCAGAACTTGTCTAGGTATGTTTCATGTCACAATATTAAGTTCCCGAGGAAAAACTTTAAAAAGTGACAAGAGCAGTTCTTCGTGAAATATTACCAGCTGCCTACAAAAAGAGCACGATTGATTTCTTCACCACACAAGAACAATCCTGCCAAACTCTCCCGTACCAAATAAGCTATCTTCTTTCACTGCAGTTTGGGTATCGAAGCACGTTCTACATTTACCTTGCTTTTCTCCTACAAATGCTCTTAATTGTTTTAAAATAGATTTGTATTCCTGCGTTAGTAATTTATAATGGGGTAGGAATTGAATTTATGAGAACTGTTGTCGTTATTTTGTTCATTTAAGTATAGCTTATAGATGACTTCAATTAATTCGCTTGTCCCCTGTTGTTAATGAGACTTAATCTAGTTTTCATAATTCACAACTCATCGCGATTTATCGGCGATGCCTGTTGTCTGTGATCATTGATGAGTAAAGTCCTTTGTCTATTAGAATATATATTCGGCTTCAACGAGATGAAAAACCTTAATTATGCATCTCATGCCCCGTTACCTGGTATCGGATTCGCATTGTCTCGACGTCAAATTGAGCAGTTTTGAGGATAGTTTAGCTAAAAAATTTATGATAATGTTGTAGAACTTAATAACAACTTTTCCTCGAAAGAGTTGTTCAAACAAATATAAGCGTAAAGCGACTAAAGTCGATGCCGTGACCATGCGAATTCCGGGTATACCGTGTAAACGGGACCTCAGTAATATTTATTTTATAGAGGATTTAGTTGTCTAGAGCTGTTTTATTTCAGACACCAACGAATGTGATTTTTCAAATGGATTTTGTGATCACATATGTATCAATACTAACGGAAGGTAATTAGAGTTATCATTCTTTAAGGATGGTTGATCGATAAACTACTCACTCATACTTTAACGCTGTGAGAAAATTTCATCTCTGTAGCTATAATGTCGGAGACTGCGTGAACCCAGCTAGGTGCAATTGGACGGTGATGCCGCCATTGACTATGTTTTATATATATAAATTTGTTGCTAAATCTTGTGAGTTATGAAATTTCCATGATTCTGTGCACTGAAAGCAACATTAAGTAAGTCACACCAGGAGAAACCATCAATTCTGCTCGTTACATTTGCAGAATGATACAAGTTCATACATGACTTATATTTTGCTGAATTGACAAAAAAGTTGCAAAATTTCTGCTCTTTGTGTATTGACTTGATGAATATGATGGTCAGGACAATAGCTTAGCCAAAAGATTAAATTACAAATCAGTTAAATTGTAAAAATGACGTCTCCTAGACATCATCATGGCTAAGGTTAATTTCTTATTTTACAGCCGCATATGTAACTGTCGTCCTGGATTCAGATTATTAGACAACGGAATGTCTTGTCTTGGTAGGTCAACTAGATAGTTTAATTACTCAGTTAATACATTAATTGATACATTGCGAAGAACGATTGCAATTTTTAAAATTGACATTGTATAGGAGGGTTCTCTGATTTCTCTCTTCTCGGCAGAGGCTAACATGTAGCTACATGTAGCTACATTTATAATGGTGTGGCTTTCTCTTCCTTAAACTAAAAGTAAAGATCAATAATTATTCTCCGAGTTCTTTCTAAACCAACTTGCGGCAAGTTTGGTTACATTTAGTTATTTCGCTTGTGTCTATATACTGTATATACAGTTATATAAGTGCAATATTCCATAAACAAGCTTCACTGCCATGAAACACAAGCTTAGTTGGTGTTCTACCTTTATAATAGATATTAATGAATGTGTTGAGGAAACTGCTTGCTGTGATAGTTTATGTACTAACCAAGACGGAGGATACTTGTGCAGTTGTCACGATGGCCACTTTTTGTCAAGAGATAATTGTACTTGCCAAGGTAACGCCTTATTGCATCTTCCAATTTGTGATCTACAACGGCAATAGTTTATAGTTCATAGTAATGTTAGCTTCCATATAATTTTATATAAGACGAACGTCATCAATGCACATGACTATTCATTAGATGTTGCTTCAATGAACGTGGATCCATTCTACTTTGTAGCATATGGAAACACTGTAGTCGTCGTAACAACATGAATTATGGCTGTTTGTTTTAGATACGAACGAATGCTTGCTCGACAACGGAGGGTGCGACCACATTTGCAATAATACCAAAGGCGGATTTAGGTTGGTGTTTGCTCTACACTTTCAAATTCTGTCAAATTTTCGATGTTGTATGTAGATACTTTGAATTTAAACTTGTGCGATTTGTATACACATTTTCTTGATTCTTTAATCGTGCTCTAACAAGATTTTACAAACCTGAGACAGCTGTATGATGAAAACTTCTTTCATTCCAAAGAAACTTTTGAAAAGTCTGTGCATGCTTGTTTTGAAACTTTGCAGGGACTGCATTTAGAAATTTCTTTTAGCCTGCATGGGTGCTCCTGGTTATTCTCGTAAATGCATAAAAGTGAAGATCAATAGTTTGATATTTGCATTTGTGGTTTTTTAGTTGTTCGTGTCGTCCTGGATATCAAGTCGATCCCAGAAATGCAAGTCGTTGTCTGGACATCAACGAATGTGCAGTGGTTTGTTTTCTCTACTGTATTTTAAACCGGCTAATTTTGAATCTTGAGTCGTTTATCAAAGAATGTGAAGCTAACCACGGCAATGAGAAGAACCACCATTGTCCTTCAATAAAGAGTTTTAGATTGACGTTTATGGCGAACCGCTGACTGCAAACGGCAAAGTTTAGGTCGCCTTTTAAAGTCAACTATGTCAGTTGTTCGATGTTACGGAAATCTGTATAATGAACTGAAGCGTGATTTCGCAACTTCGCTCAACAAAACTGTTGATATTACAATCTAATGTGATTTAAAGTTTGCCGTTAGCAGTTAGCGGTTCGTCGTGAACGTCAATCTAAAAGTGCCTATTCATGTAATATACGCTTACATGTACTGAAGGCTAGTTCTCATATTGTCGTAATCGTCCTAAGATGGAGTCACGATCTTTCTAAACAGCCGAATTACAACACTTTCCTAAATATGAAGCAATTATTGTTAAACAATATTTTTTATGAGATTCAATGCTAAGAAGATAGAAATTTGTGCGTTTGAGAGCTTTTGAGCGATATCGTGACTTATCGGGTACGACAACGTCGAACATACATGAAAACAAGCCTTTACCTATATGAAGCGTTTTCTATTTTCAGCCTAACCTCTCTCCTGCTAAATTAATATGCTGCGCTTTACTATGCCGTCTATGAATTACGCTCTTTCAAGGCCGAACCTCGCATAAAAAGGGCGACATTTGACTTAGGCCCAACTCCCTTTGAGACAGCAGTAAAAATTACTTTTTTTTTGTGGTAGGAAAATGGAGGCTGCTCTCAAATGTGTAACAACACGGAAGGAAGCTATGAATGTCGTTGCAGACCTGTGTTTAAATTGGCTGCAGATGGGAAAACTTGTGACCGTACGTAAAAGTGTCAAAAAGGGCATAGACATCGGTTATTTGGTTGAAACACTGCACCGGCATTCCAGAACTACAGCTTCAATTCTTTCCGATATAGTCATAATCGTTGCATGCCCGCTCGTAGCTCAGTCATGTTCGAATGTGTTTAACATCATGCTGCGTATGCACAAAAATTCTTGCAGTGTTTTAGACTAACTAAACTTTTGGGAAAAATTCCAGGTAAGTTCCCTGCAACACTAATATTGGAAATTTCTAATCAATAGATTGCCCTACTTGTGAGACATTTGAAAGTGTGATCAACATCATTGAACAACTCCAGCTAGAGGTAAATGTATAGTTAGCATTTTCGTGCACTCCTGTAAAGTATCTAATGGCAAAGATACAAGCATTTGAGAAGATGGTGCATCTACATCTTTTACTCATATCAAATGAAGTTAGGTGTCTCTTGCACGGAGACTGTGGATGAAGAGTTGAATATAGCTGTTTGACGAAATGCTTTCTTGTGTGATGCTTCATTTAGTTCATCAATTTTTCATAGGTGCAAGCTCTTCAAGCATGGAAATCTCAATTTTCTATTGAAGGAAGTGAGTGATTAAAAATACAAAGTACAACAGATGCAAGATTTAGATTGAAAGATTAGTTCTTGACATGATCAGCGCTCGTACGTAGACAACTGATGAAGCTCGTCGCTGACATCGGCGAATTATGCTAACCTGTCGACTGAAGAAATGTAGTTTAAGATTAGTTCAGATTTTACCCTACCCGCATTTAAGAGAGAAAACAAAAGAAACTTTTTATTGCCACTTTCCATTAAATAGCAGTATTGGATATTTGGTGCAGCAATGACTTTCGCTTTGCATATTTTCGTGATATCTATAAAGAACGGTTTTTGGAGTTGAATGTACGCAGTACCTAATTCCAACATCTATGGACGCGATGGAATTATTTTTTCTTTCGGGTTTTGAATCAACATTTTCCTAGGGACCTGGAAGTGTCACAATGTATGGACACAATCCCAATTTATCTTCTAACCTTTATCACACATTATTATGGCTTACTTCTGACCGTGAGTGCAAATTCGAAATAAAAGGCCTCCCCTCTGACTCGATCTTTGTATCAGCGTATGATCACAAGCCTGACCAATTTAGATTCTCAAGAATCCAGGCCTCAGAAAGGAATCAAACCTTCAACAACAGAGTGCATTTACAAGGAAAAAGTGTACGAAGACAGCAAGAATTGGAGAGATGGAGATTGTCGCAGCTGCTATTGTCAGGTATAAGATCCCTGTAACTTGCACCATGATAATACTTGCAACTAAAATTATGCTACCATTCTGTCATGTACAAAAGACCACAATGTTAGCTACAGAAAGCTATAGCTGATGCCGACAATGTATGTCCTGTCTCAGTATTTAATTTAATATCTTTTCTCCAATGTAGGATGGCCAGGTGATATGTTTCCAAGATAAGGACTGTTTTCAAGCAGGTAAATTATGACACCGATGTACTGTAAATCATTCTTATACAAAGTGTTACTATTTTGATAGCGTGAAGAATCTAAAGTATAGACTGTACAGTAAAATGATAAAACTGTTATTTTTCGTTCATCTTCTGATGATGATGAAACTTTCATTGGTGTTTGGAAGACTTTTTTGTGACCACTCGGTTAGTCAGTTCCAGAGCATCACATCACTATACACACACATCTGTATGTGTATGTATATACTATCTACAGACGTACATGTGTTTTGCCAGGGTTTTGCCGTTCAACGGCTCATTGGTGCAGCTTAGTACCAATCTAGTCCTCTCCTCTGGAGACTTAACCAATCGGATATTTAACCACAATTGTTGTTAAGAAACACTCAGTCACATTTTACTCTAAATGTAAAACTCTGCAATTTAGATTCTCCGTCACCTATAAACCCTCCAGGCGTGATTGAAACAGCGAAGTCTAAGAATGCTACTGTTCTTAAGGAGCCGACACCTAAAACACCTGAAGGTGGGTCATTTGAAACGGATATAAGTCAAGTACTTTCGAAAAAAATTGAAACTAGATGAGGCATGTCGAAGGTATATATGTAGCTAGCCAAATGAAGAACCCTAAAAACTTGTTCATGAGATTATAATTATTCATATTTTGAGCGTATTAAAAGTTTGCATGATGGTATTGCCCCAACTGATCACCATGTGCATGCTCAATCACTGGTAAAAATTGTACCCGTTACTGTGAGACGTGCACTCTGAATATATCATGTATGGTAATCTAGGGGATTTATCTGATCTGAACTGTCATTGAGGTGTGAATTTTGTTTTTTGTTATAGGAGAATAAAAGACTAGATAGCAGCTAAGAAAGACGTCGTTTGAATTCAATATATACCATAGACATAGTACATTTTATTGCATCACAAGAGTCTTATTTCGACGATTTTCTTCCTGGTACAGCATGCGAATGAATGCTTCGTATTCCTTGAGATAAAGTAACTACTATTTCATAACATTGTTCAATAGCATATCAAGTAAGCATGTATATGAATGGCTTAATTTTCCACCCTATATTCTTGCACCCGGTATCAATTCAATCCTTCCCTAGGCATTTCCGGGTGCCTTTACGTTCTATTATATATCAGTGACTCTTTCCCATTCTTGGTAAGCGGTATTGTGAATCAGATTAACCATGTTAAGGACTGAAGATAAGAGCAATTCAATGCTTGCGTGTTCTGCATGCTCATCTATTGCATATTACATCACGTGCTTGGTTTTCAACCGCGCTAAAGTAAACTCCAAGAGTGGTATCCTGCTTTAGAGCAAATATATATGTTTTGCAAAGTTGCTACGTGTAGTATTTTTCAGTCACATACAAACATATTTCCTGCTTTCGAAACGATTTTTGTCAGTTTTCACGCTTGTTACTGAATGTGGGAGTTGTGACAAAAATTTTTTTGAATTTCAAAACTAATGGCCTCATTGAGAGCAGTGAGGCGTAAGAAAGTCATTCTGTAACTCACAGATCCAAAAACATGTATGTTTTATCTGCCTCCACTTGTTATTTACTCTACCACACTGACATTGATGATGTCAACATGAAGAGCTAACGTCATGCCCTCTATTCCCCAACAAGTTCTGACAAGCAAGTTTTGGATTGTGAATGAACTCGATTTTTTCATGAACGGTCAAATTAACGCATGTACGAACTCAACGGAAACCGTGTTATAGTTACACGAGAAACACTGGTAATTTAGACAACTTAGGAAAGAAGTTAATTTGCTAATAGGAAAAATTTATAGACACTTTAATTTTTAATGATTATTGGTACTCGTGACAAGTACACGACTGAGGACGTCGTGAACACGCAAAGATACCTCGTCGTTGGACCATTGCGTATGACACTGGATATACATAACAACAACTTTATACAATACTGTCGACAGTGATACCACAATAAATAGATTTTTTGATATTTGTGTTTTGCTGTATCATAAAAGACAGATAACTATCATTTTCATCTAAATTTTGTACTTTTGTTGCGTATATTGTGTATGCGGGATGCATTGTTATATTTCAGTGATTTCTCTGAAAGGACAATGAACGCTGAAACGGACAGCAATGCGCTGGATATCGAATAGAAATCAGATGTTGACACGGTAAATTAATTAAATTGAGATAAGGACTGCTAAACTAGAGTAATTCACTAACAAGATCAAATAACCAAATTGAGTTGTATTTTTGTTGATGTTCATAGCAGTACGTTATCGCACAAAGACAGTCAGAATGAAGAGAACAGATTATCATACACAGAACAATCAACTACGATAGATAATTCCAGGATAGCAAAGTTGAAGGTATAAATATTGAATGTATGAGTTGTCTGGTTACTGAATATTCGATCATGCAAGAACAATATCGAGATTTTTGTGTTCTAACATTGATTGACTGAGCCGTGTTATACAGGAGAGGCTGAAAGAAAAAGAAAAGCAGCTGTATCAAATGGAAAAGCAAGAAAATGATTTCCTTGGCATAAATGATAACAGCCAAGGTACACTTTTAATTTTTAAGCAAACGTGATACTCAACAAGCAATTTTTAGCTTTAATCAGTGAACTTGATAATGTCTGAGATCAGTTATGAAATAGCAACTTTAAAAGAGAGTAGTTTAGGATTATGAAAGTTTTACAATGCATACAAATGATTCACCAGTTTTTGAAACACAGTTCAAGCATACGTGCATCAAGACAATTGTAGGGGTCGACCTGTGGTTATTGGTTAGGGCTGCTGATCAGTTAGAGTTTAAAGAAATGATACTCTGTTATTGTGCAAGAGACACAACTGATACATTGTTTACCTTACCATTTGGTGATGGATACATTTTTTTCTGACTCTTGTGTCTCAACTTAAATCAGTGCTGGACGCATTCAATATCAAAATTATGTTGATCTATTCTTGAACATTTTTCTATTCAGATACAACCATATTTAGAATTCAATTTCAAGCGACCAGTCGCAAAGATTACTACTTGGTACCAGGCTGCTCAGAAACTTTGATACTGGCTGGAAGAACAGTGAACGTGTTTGGTCAACTTCGTAACAAACGATGGAGATGTGTCTTTGAGAACAATGAGCACCTAAATGATATCGAATGCAAAAGTGATGGAAAACGGGGTGTACTTGACGACATGTTTGAAGATGAAAACGAGAAACATTTTAGTTATTGCTATCCTCTTATTGGAAGTATTCCATCCAGTATTATAGCTGAACTAAATGAAGACACTTGTGAAGGCATTTTTGAGCACGGTGAAAAATCTTTTGAAGATACTGACGATGTAGGAAAGACTAACTTATCCATGTGTGATTGCGGACGATATCTGCAGAACTCTAACTCGCGCTCCTGCTCATTGTGCCAATATTGTTTTTCCCCCTGTCCTGTTCAAACGATCACACCCGAATATCTGAATTCTACTTTTCAAAGATTCCCATCTGTGTCACCGCTGCCTACGCTGCCTGAGTCCCCTACAGAATCAACTACCGCCGAGATGAATGCGGCTTTAGCGACTATGGCAAAAATTACTCGACCTCTTTCATGGGGATCAGATTGTAGTCGAAATTCATATACAACTCGTTTATGAAAAATAACTAACAATTAAAAACTACTGTATGAGAATTGCCCACGAGTGGATTGTCCAAAAGCTGGTTAGCTTAACCATGGGTTAACGTGACCCAGGAAAAAACTTATTGCCTGCTTTTTCATACAATTGTAGCCGCTTTTTTTACAAATTTCGTCTGGATCGATAGATGTCTCACTTTGTAAAGTTTAAAAACGGACGGACACTGCAGCAGTACAGAAACTAAACCACAAGGTTGAATTTTAACCTCGAGTTAGCGCTGATCCAGCTTTGAACAACCGACCACAGACCGAGGTTAACGTTCGTAAAGTTTTTGCCAAAGAAAAGCTACCTTAACAGGATGACGCATGGGCACTGCAGGACACGGCAAATTATTGACTACGGGATATGGGATGTATCGGTAATTTTCTTGTATATCGATCTGCTGCCTGCTACGATAATGAAATAGCCCCGGCACCGCCGGATACGGAAAGTTATAGTTCATAAATCTTGGATTTTATACCGGCACTATTCTTAACCTCGATGATACGGAGAACGAAAATCTGTGGGGATGTTACTGTTGAACATCGTAGATTGATTTAAAAACACAACTACCACCGAGGGGTGTATCACTCGAAAAAAGCGTACGAGATTTTTTTACGGATCTTGAGATTTCTTTAAGAACTTGAGTGATTTCAAAGATTTTTTAAGATTTCAAAAAGATTTTTCACGATTTTCCAAGATTTATCTTATTTTTTTTTAGAGTTTTAAGATATTTGGAGGATTTTTGTGATTTTAGAACTGTAAAGATTATAAGATTACCGTGATTTTAAAGTGTTTTTTAGAGATTTTAAAAAAATTTTTGAGATTTTTTCAAAGATTTTTACGAAGGTGTGCGAGATTTTTCCGAGTGATACACCCCTCGACTTCTACCCTGGGTTGTCGTTTGTTTCAACACACACTAACACAACGACCAAAATGAGATAAATAATGAGATAATTTGAGATGGCTGACACTTTGGTCATTTATCTGGACTACTAGTTTGGGTCAATCAAGACACAAACCAGAAAATCATGCCTGAAAAATGCAGAAAAGAATTAATCCTGTTCTGTGTTCTTTATGCTACAACGCTCTACAATGCACTCCAGCCAGTTATCAAGCCGGATCATCATTTGAGAAAACATCCGTATTTAATATTAAAATGCAACCAGCTGTTTTTAGTTTGCGTATTTCTGTGCGTCCGTTTGCTTTAAAACTTTTTAAATCGGGACTTTCATGTATCCTGATGAAAATTGTACCAAAACGTTTTTAAGTTTTAAACAAGTAGTTAGAAACTTTGCTTTAACATTTATGTTAACCAGGATTACGCTAATCGGCTTTTGAGCAACCGCGCCCAAACTACGATCGAGTTGGACAGTTTCGTCAGAGGTGGATAATTTTAAAATAAAACGTCGCAACTATTTTTTCGTGAAATTTTGAGCCACCACAGCAAACCCGGCTCGTTCTTCATGACGCGTGGATTGAGTGGATGACGCACAAGATCTACCCAGGGGAGAAATATATTGCTAGAACTCTTGCGAATGCATCAAATGGTGTATGACCGCTATGACGCATCAGTGCCCAAGGTCAAAACAGGCGTCACATACCATTGGTCTACATGTTTTTTAAGTTCATGGTTACAAAATGTAACTATTAACAACAGTCTGCGACTCTATACTGGGCCTAGGAAAGTCGAAATCCGTATTTTGAGCGAAAATGACTAGTTTCTCCTTCAATAAAAATATATCTGATCTTACAAGTTATACGAGGTTTGACATCATAGTATACCTCTAAAGATTCTCCAGGTCGACCGAACGAGTCTTTGTGGCTGCCCCGAGGTTCGTGCTGGCTCGTGCTTGCCAGAAGAGTGAAGCACTTAGTATCAAGGGCTAGTCAAGCATTTGTTGTTAGAAATTCAAGACTAGCTGATTCTCGCTCTCAGGCATGCAAATGAGCACGGTGAAAAGATAGAAGTTTCTACAAAGACAATTGTCATTCACAACTCGCTGTGAAATATTCCAAAGCTTTTCTTCTCAGTGTGCCAACAGTCAATGTATTCGTTATAAGTAAGATAGTACGAAAAGACTGAACTAATGCGATACGAGGCAAATGCTAATCACAATCACTTGAGTAATCGAAAATATGGAAAAATACTGCCTTTTTCCGAAGGCAAACATGTAAACACTGTACAATATACAAATAAGCTTTACAGAAAGAGGGCAGGAGTTTAATTATGTTCCACATTGTTTAACATCAGGAATTCGGTATAGGGAAAGTTTATTGAGATTTTCCTTTTTGCTGACATGAGCTGTGTCCATGATTGTATGCTCGTTAGTTTTGATGTAGTATAACCTCGCAACCAACGAAGGCGGAGCGGAATTCCGAAACAAATGTTCAAGGAAGAGAAAACTGAAAATCAATCGTGAAGCTTTTTATTGAAAGACTATAGGCTGCACAAAATTGACAAACTAAAATTAGTTCAAAGCTTTGTCCCTACTTCTTGTTTTGAGACATTGAACTCTGCATGAAGTATTCTTTCCTATGCATGGCAGAATACTTGCTACATTCCTCTTCGTAAGTGGTCTACTCTAAAAAATTCTAGACTCAAGCCAGGCATCATAACCAAAAATATTTTGATCATAGCAAGAGATGGGAAGTAGAGATTTACGCGAGGCATTTTAGCTATATTCGACATTCGTCACAACTATAGGAAGTAAAGGTATGAAGAATGTACCAGTTACTACGAAATGGAAGTCGAAGATGGATACTAACCGCATTGTTTCCTGTTGTAAAAATGCACTATATATGCAGTAACAGTATAAATACAACCTGCACACAGCCGAAGTCACTCAGGAAACACTGTTAAGGACAAGAGATCAAAAGACGTTTGATTCAAAATGGCAGGACTCTTGCAAAAACGTTTGCTCTGCAGCACTTTGCTGGTGTTGATCCTGGCTGAACTAGCTCACAGTGCCGCCTATTACCCTCGTTACGGACGTAAGTAGTACGATTTTATATATTTGAGTTTATACCTTCCAAAAAAGAAGTCTTCCAGTCCACGGCATACGAGTTGAAACCTCAATCGTGATTGACATAAAGACTTTAGCAGCAACCTATATCTCCATTGATATTGGAATATAGAGTAACACCAGTTGCTACTCTTTGACCAAGATACTTTTTCAAATTTCTATTTTATATTTGCGTTTAGGCGTTTGTGCTGATAAAAGGGAAGAAGCATTAGATTTAATCAAACAAGGTTATCTAGATGTGGAGGTTCCAGAGTGTGATTCCAATGGGTATTACATCCCAAGATTTCGCTGCACATGGTTTGCTTGTTATTGCCAAGATAAATATGGGAGAAAACACTTCTATGTAGAAAATTGCTGATCTGTTTAATATTTGCAAATTCAACATTATTTATTATGGCTTTTGTAAACAAAATGTATAATATGAAGAGACAGAAAAGCTTGTATGAAATATGATGAGCAATAGGTAGATACACATGGAACGTGCATTTGGTATTGACCAATGCAAACCTGCAAAAACCTATAAATGTACATTAAATAAACTTGGTAAATGCTGTATCGAGAATTTTATAAATAAACCATTAAAAAGCCCAATTTAATCAATATCTACTTGTCTATACGCGTGCCCGCATTTAAATAGGTGTAGTAAGAAGTCGCATGTTTAACTTCGTTTTTGTGAATATGCAATTTACTTAAACATTTCTAGCAACCACGATATCTGCACATGATTCAAGGCAAGTGAATCCCAGATGACTGAAGGAACACAAGCTTAAAAAACAAATTAATTCTCCTGTATACAAGAATACAATAAGGTGGAATAATCTAAAAGAAAACAATTACGATACGCGGATGCTACAGCTCGTAAAGTTTTTTATTCATGTTTGAAACGAACATGAAGTTAACTACATTATCTAGTTATGTCCATCTTGTAATGACTGAAAACATGATACACACTTGTTTAAACAGGTTTATAATCCAGTTTGGTTTCCAGTTTCTTATTATCAGAAACTTTGCGAACTGCTTTCATAAAATCTTCTTGTACAACATAATCACGATCAGCACGAATTGCAAACATACCTATGAAAAGAAAGAAAATGGGATATATATTTAAGCTTAACGGCTAAAAAGTCAAGGCAATTTTAACTGCAGTGATGTGAATCGCGATCCCAGAGTTTGTTTATCAGATTAAGAGAATACCTGCTTCTGTACAAACATTACGAAGGTCAGCACCATTAAAACCATCTGATAATTTGACGACTGCTTCATAGTCTTAAAAGAAACAAAACAATAATCACTGGACAATCATGGTGTATTGTACAGTATGGAAAAATTGTCTTCAGGTCATTAGCCTACAAATACACCAGGCTCTGTTTACCGCTCTTTGCTGAAAAGGATATCGATAAGAGTACGCTACAACTTTATACTCGATCAGTCTACTAGAGCATTTAGTCTTGCGTGCATGGCAATATATAAGATTTGAAATCTCTTCTACCTAGATTAAATAGCAATAACACTGCTGCCTGGACGATTTCGAAAAGAAAGGGGAAGGGGGAAGGGGGAGGGGGCTGGAGCACCCGGATAAAACCTTTCAAACAGACAAACTCATCTCTACTTATAGCAAAGGTCTTAAGACATAAAAGTGGAATTCATCTGAAGCTCGACTATATTAGTGGAACGGAAACCGCACACGTCTCTTCCACCTGTAATTATCGTACACAGTCAGTATTCACAGCACTCCAACGAAGATTCAAGACTGTTCCTGCATACAGCAATAAATTCTACGATCTCAACTAAAAGATATACCAATTTCTCCGTGTTTAGTAATAGGACCAGCATGAATCTTCAAGATGTCCATTCGAGCTTGTTCATTTGGTAAAGAAATTTCTTAAAAAATAAAAAAAGACTGCATGACTATATTTCTTCATAAACTTGTAATTGCATGCAAGTGAAATACAATCCAGTGATATTCACCAATTTTCCGATCAAGTCTTCCAGGACGCAATAACGCCGGATCTAATGTGTCGGGACGATTAGTTGCCATGATCATTTTAACCTAAACACATGAAAATGAAGAATAGGAAAAAAAAGAGAAGTAACCGCTACGTATATGCCGTAATAGTTATCTTTTAGCCACAAGTCAGATATCAGCGTGAAGAAATTATATTGGATTGTTTGCATCAACAACGCATTTTCGATTGTGCGTTTAAAGCGAGCAATGACCTCCACACCATCCATACAATAACATACTACGATTATGTCTTTGTAAATAAATATCAATCTCACTGACTTTTTACAGTATTTACAAGCCATGATAACAAACCTGTCCCAGCCGATCAAAACCATCCATTTGGTTAAGCAACTGGAAGAAAACGAACCATTTTTTTGCTCAAAGCACAAAACAAGCAAACTTAGTGCGCAAAAACTGCAGCAGCTGCTCTGCAACTATTACCTCCATAAGAGTTCGTTGAATTTCTCTGTCTGCAGAAGTTCCCTCAGAGAATCTTCTCCCACCTTTTATAAAAATAAATCATGTTTAAATTAGCTAAATTGAATGATTGGCATACAAGAAGCAACAATAAACGACCATTTAAATATTTTACAGATCGAACTTCAAGCTTTAATTAAATACACAAGGATTCGTGGGGCATGCAGGGAGCCTGAAATTCGAACAATTTTTCGCTTTATGACATCATACCTGTACAGTGCAATGTATGGAAGTAATTTATACGACACTAACTTGCAAAAGACACTGTGATAGCTTACCAATAGCGTCAATCTCATCCATGAAGATAATGCATGGCTCATGATCTTTAGCATAACCTGAAAATAGAAACATGCACTTCTATAATTAAATTTTTATCTTAACATTCAATTACTCCAACAACAATATGTATGTTGTAGTTCTGTGAATTTCAAACCCCTTTACTGTAAACTATCACGCGTTTTCTTCACTATACCGTACACTAACTTGATCTGATAGAAAAAAGTACATACCAAACATTTCACGGATAAGTCTCGCACTTTCACCAATATATTTATCTACGATAGCACTAGAAACAACCTGAAATTAAACACACAAACGTTGAGAAGATCACATAAATAGCAGCTTAACAAAGCCGCCCTACAAATACAAAATCACACACATAAGACAGGAAGACAAATCAGCAGCACAGAGTAATCAGTGTTTCTACATGAAAGCTCACATTAGCCCATGAGGCTAGTGGATTGTCTTGCAGTCTACTACAATTTTTCTGGAAGAGCTTTTGCTGAAAACATTGACAAGGCACAGTTACTATTTCCATTACTTTCAGAACGCTTCGTATAAAAGAGTGGTCTTCTTCGAAAGTCTAAAGTTGTTGAACTACACCTCAGGATAAAGAGTAATAAATATTTCCACCTTTAAGAAGTTGCAGTCCAGTTGGCTTGCCACAGCCTTTGCAAGAAGAGTTTTTCCTGTACCTAAATATGGCATATAAGAAGGTTTTTGTAAAAATTATATCAAATCTAAATTAGATTGATCAATATATTCATCAGTATGCAATGACCTTCCTCATATGTCATGATTATGGATTCAAAACATCCACTATGAAATAGATTTACAAAATGCAAAAACTTGAATAAAGCTTGTCAAATCAAAACATACCCGGTGGTCCATACAGTAAGCATCCTTTTGGAGGTTGAATACCAACACGAAGAAACAGCTCAGGGTTGGTTAGAGGCAATTCAATTACCTGAAGAAAGAAAGAACAAACTATAATTTACGCACTTCTTCAAACTGACAATGAACTACACCTGTACAACTTATGAAAACTGTAGATGAACTGATGCTTCATCTTCTACAGAAAACAAAGTTCAGTGCAAGCACTTGACAAAGATACTGTAAATCATACTGTAACTCTGTCCTCTTAATTCTGAATAAAGCTTAAGTTTACTGATTTTCTCACAACTCCAAAGAGGACCAAGAACCATAATAATTCATTACAACCCAATAGAAACATATAACTCCTAACTTTCAGAGTTATGCTTACTTCTCTTAGTTCTCGAATTTGTTCGCCCAGTCCACCAACATCTGAGTATTTGATATCTCCAGGATCTTCATGGGTCATGTTGTACACTAGTGGATCCACTTCACGAGGTAGGCATCTGTGGTGCAATAACAACAACAGTTATCATATAGTTATCAAATAGTGGTTTCAAGCCCGGTTTAGACCAAATGCAAACAGTGAATGCAAACAAAATTTTACTGTGTACCAAACTCACTGACCTCATAATTGTTAAAGTAGTCATATCTAATGCCACTCGGGTCCCAGCTTTCAACTTGCTTTTATCAACCTAAAAGGCAATACGTAGTATAGTCATGCTGTATAGAAATTCTTATACATTTCCTCTTCAAAAACAAACCTGTCGCCGGCACCCAACCACATATCTTGGCCCATTTGTAGCTTTCACAATGACTACAACAACATATAGTAATATATCAAAATGTATCAGACACAAAAAGTGAAGAAACTTTCAAATCAAACATCTACAAATACAAGCAAGCATGTCAACCAAATTTTGCATCAAAACAGGAATTGAATGTTGCATAATACTACTGGACAGAACAGCAGACAAAGAAACCTTACATTGTTCTTCTGTTAACTGACGTAAAACTTCTCCAACAATCTAGCAAAAAATTAAACATGCAATAACAAAATGAAATCTAATTAATATTCATATTTATGCATGCTCTAGGAACGTACGGCTATGCTAAGTATACGTTGCTGTAGGTTGTTTTCAATCATGTGATTTTGAAATTTTACATGACGGGCAAGTATGTCAAAAAAGGCCGTTAAAAACGTTTCACTTGACTTCACTGGCAGTATAAGACATAAAGGTTTGATCCCTTTTTAATTCATGGCGGTACACGACACTAAAATGGAAAAATTCGTCAACAAAATTGTTCACTTGTTCGTCATTTGGTTAAAAAGTCACGTGATTGCAAACAAGCTAAGGTAAGTGAATAGGCATATTCTGTCATTTATGATGTTGTTTATACCTCACATTGTGAGCTATAACCAACATCATAGACATCAGAAATGGACACTATGTTGATACATTATGCATTGCATTATACAATATACCTGACCGACACTTTGAAGAGCTTTTAAATCATTTTCAGACTTGTCATAATCCTTTGCCAGCTCTTTCAATTCTTCTCGCACTGTAATAAGCAATGAAATATGATATGATTAATCCACACTTGTCAGCTTGTTTATCCTTTTTCATGGGTTCATTTTAAATGAAATTGCTAAGTTTTATGAACATACAAAACTCCTTTATGAAAACTCGAATAAAAAAATAACACAATAACACAATTAATTCACACAATTAATTCATGGATAAACTTTAAAATGTTAAACTGTTACATTATCAAAGAAACAAGGTTAAACAGCTAATGGTTAAACAATCACATTCTGCGGACTATTTAAAAACCCACATGTCAAAATATTAAATTAACATGATTAATTCGCGGATAAACTTTAAAAATTTAAACTAGTACACTATCAGAAACACAAGGTTAAAGCCTTAATACTTAAACCATCACATTCTGCGGACAATTTAAAAACACACAAGTCAAAATATTTCACAGAGATTCTGGGCTCAAAACTCTATTGTACTTATCACAAATATGGATATTAACTTAAAATAACACGATTAATTCGTGGATAAATTTTTAAAATTTCAACTCTTACATTATCAGAAAGACAAAGTTAACAACTTAATGGTTAAACAATCACATTCTGCAGACAATTTAAGAACACACATGTCAAAACATTTGACTGACATTCTAGGCTCAAAGCTCTATGGTACTAATCACAGATACAGATATTTAATCTGAAATAAGGCGATTAAGTCGTAGATTAATTTAAAGACTTTAAACTGTCACATTATCAGAAAGACAAGGCATCGCCAGGGAGGGGACTGGAGGGGACACGTCCCCTCAAGTTCACCTAAATAAAGCTTTTGAGATCTTCCAAAATCAGTTGGGAAAAAAGGAGGGTCGTATGCTAAAAATGAACAGGCTTTACAACATCCATGTGCACTGAAGAAAATAACCTGGAATAGCAATGCTTGTAATCATTGCCAATAATGGATTTAACATAAAGTATTGGCGATTGTCTTTAATTAAACTTGCTAGTTTTTGATGTTTATCAGTTATACTCATGACGTCATCATTTTGTCCCGTCCGGCCGTCCTCCCCACATTTTTAGGTCTGGGGACGTCACTGCCATTGACTTGTAAAAGTAAACTTTTCCAGCTATGATTATTTATTCTTTATATTTATTTCAACGCAAGTCTATAGCTAGACTACAATACATCCGCAAAAATTCATCACCCGCTATTTAAATTTACTTGACGTCAGTCACACATTTTCACTTCATTGAGTTAGCTTAAAATGTGCAGCTTATTATGTGACTTGGAATAGTTCATGGAAGTCTACATCACTGCGCGATTGTCTGGAATGTATTACTAATAAACTTCAGTTCCAAATTTTGGCTTTTTTTGCCCGTAATTGCGGACTTGTAGCGTTCCGTTTAATGTATCATTCTCACATAATATTAAGGACAGCAAGAAACGGCAAGAATTTGCTATTTTAATTTGGAGAATGTATAGCTGTAAGAATAAAGCTTTCATGTCGTGTTATTTGTCTCACTCCTATGACTTCCGCCATTTGTACGGCAAAATATTATGGCAATTCGCACACGTGTTTGATCGCAATTTCAACAAAAAGGCGGTGCGTGCTCATGGAGTTGTCGAATATTTTAAGAGAAATATGCACGAGAAATACTTGCATACACCTTCCGGAGTTTACACTATATGACTGACTGAATGACTGACTCATGAAGTTTCGCCACTCATCACAACACTGCGAAGTTGCGAAGAAACTTTGCAGTAAAAATCACCCATTTACTTTTGCGTCTTGTAAATTTTAATAAAATACAGCTCTCCATAGTTTTATTGAACTGATGTGCACGATGTTATTTGACACGTAGCGATAGAATATTGATAGTTGTGTGACAAACTGACTAGCCCGTTCTCCACTACGCGAATTTTTTCGAGCGAAAAATAAATGCAGCAAAGTGATTCGCTAGAAAAATAATTTGCCGCGAAAAAGTCGAAAAAGAGCCAATCACGTTGCCAGATTTCTTCTTCGCGCGAACAAATTCGCGTAGTGGAGAACGGGCTTTATCAAGAGTTGTAGTCAACTTGATGATACAATTCTCAGCTCATTGACATTTGCTGTCTCCCATGCATGTAAAGAACATGAATACAAGTAGAGCACATGACTATCGACGAATGATCGTTAGCTGCTGGTCTATTGTCTGTATTATGAGAACAAGGAACGTATTGCAATCGATTTCAGATCACTTTTCCCTGATATATTTGTAACTTTTTTGCGAACTTTGCAAGTTTCCCAGTTCAAATGCTCATATTTATCGAATAATGAAATTCAGAAACAGGTTAATAAACAAAGGCTCCTTATTGGTTGCTTACAAAAAGCAGCCAAAAGAACGCAGCCTCGTACGCAAGCGCTGCTATCATGTTGTATTACGACCATAATTACGACGCGATTCAGCTATTATATATAGATCAACGGCTGAGTTCAGCAAGCGCGCGGGCATGCTTGGGGCGCTCGCTGAACTAAGCCGCTGATCTACATATAATAGCTGATTAGCTTCATAATACCATAATACAATATAATAGCAGCGCCTGGGTAGTCTGGGTACAAGGCTGAACCAATCGCACCGCTCCGCGGTGACACAAACCAAGTATTTTTTTTTCTTTGGTCTATTTCATAAATATTTATTATTTATTAAACCAGAACCACTTCATACTATTGACTATAAAAGTACCAATCTATACCCAGTACGTTTACATGTATGGTTTTACACAGAAACGTAACAGTTGCTTTGCTCATCGCTGTAGTCATTTTCTTCGAGAGATGTTTCGAAGAGATCGCCCCTTTGTAGTAGTACCGTTTCTGATTTGAAGATTTATTCAACTCGTTGGAGTTTGAGAAATTACTCAACTTGGCTCGTGCACGTGAGCAGTTTTGTTTCCGAACTCCGACGAAAAGCAGAAAATTAGGGCCCCGTTTACACTATACCGTATTCACTCGTCACGATATCTTCCTTTACTATTAAGGAGCAATAATTGCCAGCAAATATTCACTAGGCTGACAGATTTTGTATATTCCTTTGTCATTACAATTAAAAATCTTTATAGAGCATTGATAGTTGCAAAATTTGAGCCGCTTCGATAGCAAACCGGTATGTGTAAACGGGGCCTAGGCCTTTCGGGTCGTCTTCGGTTTACGCTACTTTACGAAATGTGGACAACGCTCACCGCCGTCGCTTTTTGATATCTTAACGTAGTGGCTCGCCTACCCACAAAAACGTCAAAACGATAAAAACGTCAAAGTGCTTATAAACCCAAAATGGGTTTCTGATGAATCAGGTAGAGCATAAGAAGTTGGTTGGTGAGTCCCAGATTAATTTTCGCATTAAAGTTCTAGTTTCAGAGATACAAGGGTTCAAACAAGAAAATGTGTCATCAAGAGGCCTGGATCCCAGGAACCCATCTTCGACGACAATTATAGTTTTCTATTAAGATAATCTTGAGAGTTTTCACTCGAAAATAAACTTGAGCTAGACATTTCTCTATCCTTTCTTGAAAATAGCCAATTTTTCCAATTTGCATACGAGAACTTTAATGTGTTTTTATTAAAGTGAAGTCGACAGGTTCCTGGGATCCAGTCTTTAACTATCTGCGACTTTTTTTCTAAATAGTGACTTCGCGGCCCAATATCTCCGAAATAATATTTTCAACGCAAAAACTACTGTAATCTAGAACTTATCAAAAACCTATTTTGGGGTTATAAGCACTTTAAGCTCGTCAAAATCAAGTTCGACATCTAAATCGGTTGCCGCTCTTGTGCCGTACCTAATCGAATTAGGTTCGGTGCATGAGAAGTTCGACGTCTAAACAGCGCCTAATCACAACATGGACAGAGATTATTTGCAGATTGCAATTCGTGAAGTTTTATATGAAGTATTCTGACAGAGTCAGCACTCAAAGGTACAATAAGTAATTCGTAAGTAGCAATACTTACTTTTCTTCAATTTCGCTTCAAGTTCTCGGTGTTCCAAGAGTTTTTTCCGATGATCAGAGAGACATTTCTCCCTCGCAGTTGTATTCACTGTTGAATCGTTCGCCATCTTGATTCTTGAAATACGGTTACCAGTCTCCTCGTGAGGGACCCCTGATACTGATAGATGTTTGTTTACAAAATGCAATTCATGGATATATTTTTATGGAAACTGTCAAGTTTAGAGGTGAAAGTAAAATATAAAGGTGGTTGCTAAAAGTTTAAACTAACAGTAATGTAAAAATGGTGACAGTCATCAACAATCAAATTATTTTGGAAGAAGAATACGATGAGAATTATGAGCCCACTGAGGAAGGTACTATAGTAACTATAAGTACGGCCGTAGTAGATTTGTAATGTTGTATATAGTTGTAACTTGCAGGCATATTCTTACCTATATTCATGATAGTATAGCGTTATAAAGTCATAAAATGATAGTTACTTTATTATGATGAAAAACTTGATATATATTGGCACAGTAGTGTGCCTTGTCCAACACCGAACAGTTTTATCCCTGTCAAAGAACGGACAGGGAGTTGGATCATCATTCCTTGCAGGCTTGCAGCTAGGGTCTGGATTATGAAAGACACAGATGTCAGAAGCATGCCAAAAGCATGCTGGTGCCTATGATGCAGTTCAGATTGTAGATCCGTCACACGTATGAATTTAAAATGTTAGGAACTGCAAGGAGGAAAACGATGCAGAGTACCCAAAAAAAACCTTTGAAGCAAAGGAGAGACCAACCTAACCCATATGATTTGACTTATTCCCAGACTGTTTCTTTTCCTTGTAGTAAGTTCACCTGACATAGTTTTGCTGTTGGTGGGAGTCAACATAATAACAAAGCGTAATGACTTAATAAAATAAACTATTGTGCAAGGTCTTCCGTATCCCATCTATTAAATATAGTTCTATTAGTATAGTGAAGAATGTGTGCTGGATATCTGTGTCTTGTAATAAAAAGTTTTTGGTCTAGCGTTCAAGCTAATGCAGTGACTCTACTTGTTTCCTTTGCTCTGTCTAATAGCAGATGCTTATAAATGCTTGTCAAGAGAAGGTTCATTCACAGCATGCATATTTGAATACATATACATATGAAGTGTGCAGGACATATATATGAGTACATAGTACATAGTAGATAATACATAAGTGCACCAAGGGGCAATTTTAGTGTTGAAATTGACTTATCTCTCATACTGTAAACAGTTATTTACACCTACTAACTGTAGTGAAACTTGTTATAATGAGCTGCTTTTATAAAATATTACGGTGTAGGTAGTGCAGTATTGTACTTTTCATTTGTACCTACTCCAAGTATAACATTCTGTGGGCTTGTCTAGAGAGTTGAGCACTTGTGTTGTATCTGAATTTGTGTAAATGCTGATAAACTCTGTGACACATTTATTTATTTATCAAATAAGATATTGATAGAAGTATATCATTTATTATTATATGCATAGTTTAGTGGAAGTATTATAAATTTGTGGATTTTTTTGTCTGGCCTGATGAACTCTTAAATGAAGTCATTTGTGAACTGTATTACTTTTCTGACCATTGTACATAGAAATTTTTGAGTATGCTGAAGCTATTGGAATTGATCCAATAAAGGAAAAAGACCTGCTGTGGATTGCAAAAGAAGGCATTGTTGCACCTCTACCTCCAAACTGGAAACCATGGTATGATATATGAAAATGCCTGGATTTCCTCCATTTCTTTTATTTCTGTTTATTTAATTGCTGGGGGGGGGGTGTGTTTTACAACATGCACGAATACAAATGTAGCATCTTACTCTGGATCGATATTTTCACTGTATTAAAGCTAGGTCTGTCGTAATATTGCAAGAATGGTGAATTATTATAAGTTTCAAAAACTATGATTTACATTAGATTTACATGAAGAAACATTACTTCAAAATCTTTCAAATTTACATGCTCTGATTCTACTAGAGTTGCTATTTTATATTCACGTACAACATATGCAATTGAGCAGATTTACCAAATAATTTTAGTTAGACTATTGGGAGATTGTAGCAACATTACTTGATTGAATAGTTTGTTTGCTGGTTACCCAATCCATTCTTATATTCCAGTGCTAGAAAATTATGCACTGGTTTAATGTAACCAAATATTGAGCGGTGCTTTTCAAAGTTGAGATGCCATTTAAATACTGGCAGTATTCATCATGATGAAGGATATGATACAGTGAATAGCAATGGACTATAGTAGAATAAATGTCTTATGTGATCTATCACAGGAAGAATCTATTTTGTAAGATCCAACAGTCTTATTTATCAGTGCTTTACAAACTAGATGCGTTCAATCACGTATTATAATCACATAAACCAATGGAAATTTAGGATTGAAGCCGTCGTCTGAGAATTCTAAGTAGTTCTCCAAGTGTTGTATGTATATATATTTCAGTCAAGATCCAAACAATGAGATTTATTACTTCAATTTCTCAACTGGAGAAAGTATCTGGGACCATCCTTGTGACGAGTACTACCGTGAGATGGTTAAAGAAGAGAGAACAAAACTAGAACTCAGTGGTGGTAAAGTTGCAAAGAAAGGAGTGGAGAAGAAAAATTCCAAGAAGAAGAAAGAAAAGAAGGCAAAGACGTTGGACTTTCCTGATAAGGTTTTTGCACATTTCTGATATTAAAGTTTTGAGGACGTCATATGGTCCATTTGTTGCTTTGCCAGTATCTCAAAAAATCAACTTCGTAATGAACGATTTAGTTAGCCCAACGACGGTCCGGCACATGGCTGGTCCGTATATTGACCTATGCATGGACAGTAGTGTGCTTCTCTTTTTACATATCAAAGTTGCCATGTTTCTTGTGCAAATGTCACAGTCTAGCACAATATACGCGTTCAAATGTGCGACTTTTATTGGCGTTACGATGTTTTTCAAGAACAGAACTTACTTTGCGGTGCTGGTGCGGTGCATTGATCGTAAACTGCGTGAAGGTAGCCTCTTCCACAGACTTGCTTAGTGTACATTCTCTGACCAAGTAGCAGCAGGTCAGTCCATATAGGACACCTCTCGACTGGGTTGCCATAGTTTGTGTTTAGCCACTTGAATAGATTCAATCTTGTTTTGTTTTGCGTTTATTTTCCAGACGGGAAGAAGCCTTGGATCTTCTCTTGGTCCTTTGAAAACGGAAACTCTGGCTCCATTGCGGGGACAACCTGGGAGAGGATTAGGAAGTTCACTACCTGCTCCTGTTGGTGGACTAAAACCACTGAATAGTTCACTCAGGCCAAGTTTAGCGGATTCTAAAGAATTACAATCTTTAACTAATAAATCATTGGGTAGTCTGAAGTCAGTGAGTGTATTACTGTTTTTGACATGAAAAGATTAAATATAATTAATACAATTGTGTAACATCAGTCATTCCACAACAATGCGCTGTAAAATGAGTGAAACAAACTCTTGTTACTATTATGGGAGATGACATCAATAAGATTTCGCTGTTTCTGTCTTGAACAGCTTTCAACCTTAAATGACTTCGAGAAAAATTCAACGTCGACTAACAACCTGACGATGAGTTCTGGTGCAGGGGAAAAAATTAATCTGACTATGGATTTTCCTGAGGATGACGTCAGTCAGGTGAGTATTTGACTCATGCTTTGACTAGACGACCGTTTTGCCGCGTCCGATTGTACAAAAATTTTTACCTGCTGAAAAATACTCGAAAGTAAAGTCTTTGACGACACCAATGTTTACAAGCCAACGGCAGACCATTTCGGCTACTTTGATGCTCTTTTCGCATACAATTTTCAATTTAAACTACCGCACTATAAGTAGTTTGCGAAGCATTTGGTACATCAACACTCTATCATATTAATAATCAAACTTGGGCGCTTACATACGCGGTAAGAATGAACGAATGTCAGAGTATAGTTATGAAGATCCAGGCATCGCCTGATGAGTCGACTATATTCAGGTTTGCTAATGAAAACTGGTCCACATTGTTTGTTCATTGAGTTATATATAATGGATAGTTTTATTGTCGATAGTTGAATATTCCTATTGTGAACAATGAAAGAAGAATGAAAAATTTATATTTTTTATACATATAGGAGTCGCCAAGATTAGATGTGCAATTAGACACAAATGATCTTAAAGAACTGGGATATAAGGTATTTATATCTTGGGCATCTGTCACGACTTGAATAAATGTGTATCATTGTGTGTGCATTGTGTTGTACTGTGGAGAAATGCCTGCCATGTACACACAATTCCTTTTTTTTCCATAGTCACCCAGGTTCAATTCGGATTTATATGATGTTAAAAATCTAAATTACGAGGTGAGTTGCGTACCCATGTGTACTGTTCGGCAGCAGAACAGTTGAAATGAATACAAAACTTAAATGATACTTCGGGGGAGATTTGAAGCCTGCTTTGTGGGCAATACCAGTTCATTGTAGAGTATACTAAGGCAATTGACGTTTTTACCCAAGTAAAAACGAAAAAACCTAAAGCAAATATTGCAGAATCAGAACAAACCTTGGCGAAAAATGGCGCGAAATTTTTAGTTTTTCTGAGTTAGTGGATTTTCCCGAAAGAGTTCAGGGACATTAGAACATAGTAAGGGTAGAAAGTTTTTACATGTTAAATGTAAATTTCTGCACACCCCCAGCTTATTTTTGATAGTGAAAATATGCATTAGAAGTGCAAAATATACATTTTTGTAATAAATTTTAAGTTTCGAAATCAGGGGACCATTTTCAAGGGAAAGTTTGGCCACCCGCTGGCTTCAGCCATTCATATAGAACTTGAGTGCAGGAGTTAGCGTCCTAGGGGCTGATTACATGAGCCGGGCTAGCCCGGTTAACCGGGCTGAGTTCTGTCACGAAAATATTCCCTGGTTATGAAAACAATATTTGAATTAACTTTAGGGCAGGCTTGGGCCTAGTGCAAGCTGAATATTATGTCCAATCTTATTTTACACAAGCTTTGAAGCGGCAATAAGATGCGAAAGGAACTGTTTAGCCCGGTTAACCGGGCTAGCCCGGCTCATGTAATCAGCCCCCTAGTCTACTTGTATTTCAATGCATCACACTTGTCCCCAGTCTTAAATTGGATAAACATACGCTAAAAAACAAGCACGTGAATACTTTTGGGCAATGGGAACTGAGAAAGCTTGAAAGGGCAAGGCTTGTGCAGCAGTAATGCGCCGTAATATCTAGACATGGTGCAACTCGACTCGTGGAAAACTGATATATGAGATTATGTTACATGGGAATAGAGGGGTGGAGTGATTGGTTAACATTTTGTCAGACTATTTAGGTATAAAACGGATTCTCTAAAAGGTAGCTATATCAAACCACGTGCTTAGTGTATTTCAATTTTAGGACTCAAGTGGATCAAACAGCGATGATTCGAAACTGCCCAAAACACCTTTGAGTGATTCTGAGGAGAGCGATGATGATGGAGAAGTCGTAAGTGCAGATGTGTATTCTCGATGTTTTTATTAGTGCAGGGTTCGTGAATGAGCTATTTTTTTCGACGACAAGTGTATTAAAAGAGAAGTTCAGAGAAAGTAATACAGCTGAAAACAATTTGTGCGCGTGAGAAATCAAAAATAGCGCATTCTTATGGTGGTTTTGATTTACACGAATGTAACAAATGAATACAGGTGGCCCTGTTTTCAACGGTCCCACCCAGCCAGTTTTCAAATCCTGAGGGTGAACGTTTCAATTGTCTAATGCATCTTCATATGCATACACTGTATCTTGGCTAAACGCGCCTAGGTTTTCAACAAGACATAAGTAGAAATTTGGTGTCAGTGCTTAACTCGCCGGCACAGAGAATAAGATGTACCGTTTTTGTAGGATTTTGGTATTAATTTGGCACTATCTGACCGCTTGGAAGGAATGAGTGCTGATTTATTGATGCCAGCAAGAGCAGACAATAAGGTATCGTGTCAAATACAGCATGGATTCAGTTACTATACCTTACATACATGCCTGCAGCGTAGTACATTTCAAGCTGTGCAGACTCATGAAACCAAGCTAAAGTTGGCAAGGTGAACGATGATTGTCGTACACTGGTCATGTTTGTGACTTGACGAAATCTTTGTCTTTAGTATGTTACTGTGGGTTATGTCTTGACATCAAAATTTAGTACTGCATGTTAATGGATGATAAGGATACATGATTTCGAATCAGAAAAACGTTTTAATAGTTTGGAGTACTATTGTAAAAAGTTCTTTGAATGTTTGCATGGTGAATTAAGTATGTGGAAACACCACGTAAATTTATTTATGCAAAGCTTTCGGTCCGTAAGCCCGGACCGTCTCATTAGAATGCCATTTTTAACATAATAGCAAACTGGAATTTTTAAAATTTTGCTCTCATTAACTGCCTTTTCAAAATAGGGTGAAAATATTGGGTCTTTCACCTGTGTTGTGGGAAGATTATCTTTCCAAATGTGTTGAGGATTATCATGAAAATTTTAATAGACATTGATTTAATCGTTTTCAAAAATAGGTGAAAGGAAAGTGTTAGATAGATCAGCCTCCCCAACACTGATGGCATTTTCCTCATCTTTTCTCCTCATGCCTCATGTAACAGCACATGAGGAATACAAAATTTTGATTTCTTGTTCCATTCTTGCTCCATGGATCTGAAACTTGATCAAAACAAGGTTGATTTGCCAAAATTGGATTAACGGCTACTTTTTCATGACTAGATAATTTCAGAGCAGAAAATTAATACCTTTGGAAGGCAATGAGGATCTAACACCTATGGTAATGGGACCAGAAATTAAACTTGACAGCAAACATAAGTTGTGGAGTGGTACTGCACGTGTGTGTAATCCACGGAATCTACTCCTTTGATAATGACATTTTGACCAGAAAATTATTCCTTGGAAAATGGTAATGTTTCCACCAAAATCAAAGATTGAGATAAGCCTGTATCTTGTAATATTTTAATTGGATTAGCTTTAGATATATCATGCTGTAGTGATATGAAACCATCATGAATGAAAGTTTCAAAAGTTTCCACAACGTTTGAATCAGAATTAGTGTCAACTTTAGGTAGAAATCTTCAACATCTTTAATGTCCAAAATCGTGTTATGTACATCATGTTTTAGCTGAATGTTTCTTCACTTAGAAGTGATAAAATTGCTTGGTTTTACTGGTTTTATATAATTTTTTTTCAGTTTTTGGCATTCTGATGTAATGTGCCCTTAACATGTGCAAACGTTACAACCAATGGAATTTCCAGCAAACTGCTTATTGTTTGATTGTTGTTGATCTAGGTTGCTGTTGGCTGAAATTGAGGTCTTTTCAGAACTTGTGCCATTAAATCTTTCTTTTGCATACTTTTGCATCAAGCACTCATTTTTATCAAAATAGTTTTTACTTTACATGTTAGATATCGTGTTGAATTAAACTTTGTGAGTCAAAGAGTAGTTGTCTGCTAAACAGACTGCTTTTGTAAGAGTCTCTGCTTTTTGTTCATTGATGAAAATTCGAAGGTCAACATGCACAGGTCTTATTTTGGTCATATGGAATATGAGACCAGACTGGCAAGTATGGCAGTTTTTGGTGGTATCTCAAGTGTGCAACAAAGAAAATTCAAGTGTACAGTGTGCAAAAGTGTGGCAACTGCCTGGCAAGTGCACTCAAGTGTGGACTGAAAGTAGTGGAAGATTAACTCAGCAGTGAGTGCCATTACTTTGTTGTCTTTCTGTATAATTGTACTACTTTCAAGTACAGTCATGTTACTATGTTATATCATATTGTAGTAATGCTCTACAGCTTATTACATACACAACGCATACTTCACCTTTTAAACATTGAGATAAGTGATTAAACATCATTACATGAAGTAATCTCTTTGTTTGATTCAATGCACGTAAAATGGCTGAGTCTCAGCGGAATCAATTGTCTGAGATGAGATTGGTAAGTGATTAGTTTGCATTTACGTCATTTGCATCAGCTCAATTTAATATGCAGTCATTGTTGATTCAATTCACAAGTTCATGTTAGGTTGATTTTATACAGTTGTTGAATTGATAAACTTTATAAGCAACAAATCTAAATATAATTTTATCCTAATAAGTAGTAATAATTACTAAGTAATAAGCTTGCTTTTTCTGCAAGGGGAAAAAAGAAGTGGGATGAGACAGGTGAACATGAATTATTCTTCAAGTTTTACAATGTTGTTTGCCAGTTGCCACAATTGAAAGATCTGCTCAAAAAGTCACTCTTACTGGATTCAATGCCCCATTCAAGCAGTATAGTCTTTCAAAGATTCAAACAGTGGATGCAAAGCTGTAGTTGAAAGCTTTTACAGTATGGTAAACGCCAGAAAGTGGGTGGTGGTCAATCAAATCAATTCCTTGTGCATTGTTCAATTGTTGATTGGTGTGTTCCGTACCCAATATCATCACCGACAACCATGGAAGAAATAGCAAAGATCTCTACAGAATGTGATTGTAAACGTGGTCTTCCTAAACATCACTTTCCAAATTTACTGATAAAAGATCATGAGCATTATCACACCATGCAATCAGTAAAGCTGTTGATAGAATTAAATTTGAAAAGCCCAAATGCCCACATTTATTAGAGGCAGAAGTAGAAAAATGAAGGTTTATTGGATTGTAAAATGTGAATGACACAAAAAATAATCAAAAAGCATTTCTGCTGTTTTATACAGAAACACAGTATTGTAGTATTGTACTTACTTATCACTGTATATTTGTACAAAAATTAGAAATTTCTTGAAGCATAACTATGTAACAGTGTTAACAACAATGCTAAATACGGCAAAATCTGCTACAAACATGAATTGTTTGAGGCTACGGGCCATATTAAGTTTGATTAAATATAATCAACTGAGTACATTATTATGACAATTATCAGGGATTGTTGAAATAAGCTTTTGCCAGGATCTTCTACACTGCATCTGGAAATTATGTCTTTAGAACTATTCTTATAACTTATAAGCTCCTATTTGATCTCCACATTTGTAGTTCTATGAACATGGTCTGCCCACGTTTGTCCTCCTGAAAACTGTCAGTATATCATAGCATAAACAGAAAAATATCGAGTGTGCATCTCCTAAACTTTCCATACATGATGTGATAGTTGTGGTGGTTGAGCTGTGCAGCATTTTTCTCAGATACAGTATACCTTTTTTTGCTTTTTTAACATTTCATCTACATGACAGTTGCATTTCATATTATGCCTTAGCCACACTCCAAGTAACTTGTGAGTTGACTCTTTCTATATTCACACCATCCAATGTAAGTCAGGCTGGTTCTGGAATTACATTGCTAAAGCAGATCTACATATTTTTCATTTTTGGGGGGTTTATCCTCATCTTATTCTTGGTAACTCATTTTTTTGAAGCATCAAGGACTTCCTGCATATGAGTTACTGTTGCTTGGCAATGACATCATCTTATGTACAATAGTCTGCATATTTGCCTGTGTTTATTGATAGATGGTCTGAAACAGAGGTACGAAAGTCATTTACATAGACGTTGAAAAGCATTGAGAAGATGACAGAGCCTTGGAAGACTCTGGCAAAGCACAAGTTGATGATTATGTTTTCTCAAGGGTGACTCACTGAATCCCATCTTCTAAAAAACTTTGATGCATGACAACAAAGGCCTTGCGGAATTCTATGAACAAAGCGTGTACTCCATTCTTGTTATTGCATATGTTGTTGTTTGTTACATTAAACCAGTTCTGTGAGATGCAGTTTAGTGCAGATACCACTGATTGTTCACTGGCAAATGGATGTTGGTTGTCATTTATCTTCAGATCTCTGCTGTTCAGTTTAAGTTACAACCTTCCTAAGATTTTGGCCTTTTGAGGAAATATTGAAATATGATGAAAGTCAGTTCCAATATCAGTTGTGGGATGTACTTTGGGAATTGGTATGACCATTGCAGCTTTGTATATAGCTGAATTTTGCATTGTGTTATACTACAGCAGATAATATCGTGCCCTACAGGGGCAAGTTCTTCATGAAATCGTTTTAGGCATGAATTGTTTTGTGATGCCATGCCCTAAACAAGGGTTTGACTATCCGAGAGTGCGTCCATGCGACAATTTGACCACTAGTGAGTGGCGACAGAAAGGGTTCAAGTAGGGCTGGAGCTTCTTTGATAATAATAGGTTTCGCCTGATCAGCTGGATATCAGTAATTTTGAAGTGTGACGGGCTCACCGTTAAGTGGAAAAATGATTCCTCCCCATCTTAATTTGAAGGATCAGCAAAGAACTTGAGCACATAGTGCTGCTTGTCAAACCATTCAAGATGACCCTCACATCTATCCAAGAACCTCCTGAATGTAATCTTCTCAGGTAATTAAAGTCAATAAAATCAACAGGCATCCAAATCCTTTTTTGATGTGAAGCAACAGCTTGAAAAATTGTGAAAATGTACAACCGGACAGCAGGTTCTGCAATGGAAAAAGATGTCATCTTCCCTGCAAAATGCTGCAAGGTTCAAAACTTACGGTCTCCTTAGATAACATATCCTCTCCTAAATTTCAAAACTCTTCTTTCTGATCCTGGAGGAAGACGAATGCCATAAACAGGGAATTAGAAAAATACCCCAGAAAACGCACAGTCTGTAAAGGTTTCAAAGACGATTCTAGAAGGGTGATAGTATAACCTAGTAGAGTGAGCACTGTTGTGAAAATAAAGGCAGCAGCCTCAGCTTTTTGTAATGCTGACCAGTTGCAACTAAGTTCACACAACTGCTGACCATCGTGTCATTGTCGATATACTGACTACAAGAGACCCTTAGCAAACATAAGTAGCTGGTGGCAACCAAACCTGTTGGATGGTATATATACATGCTTGCATTCCAGCCAATGGCAACAAGGCGTAGACAAAATAAACGATTTCTGGGATATTGCCGCCATATAGCGTGGGTAGCAAGTTGGACTTTAAATCCAAGATGACAGACCATAAAAAGACAGCGTGACAGCTTGTTTTTCGTCACGTAAACCCGTTTAAACGGTATGTTTGACTTTTTTTTTCAAGATTAAAGGTTTGATTGCGCTCCTTCAAAACTCACACAATGGTTCGCACTGACAGATGTTGTGTAGGACCATGTGATAATGACAAATGATATCCAGAAAAGCTTGTTGGGATGGAGCATGTGACGGAATTAAAGTGGCACCGATTCCCCACGATGAAACAAGAATAAGAGAAAAATATGGACTTCTCTTATTGGGAAAGGGAGGTGCGAATTTGTTCCTAGTGATGGCAGCTGAATATGCTCAAATCACTTTCCAGAAGGCAAGCCTACCAGTAATCACCCAAACCCTACTCTTTACCTAACGTTGGCAGACTGTAGACATCCAAAACAATTACACTCAAGGGGAAGTCCTGCAAAGAAAAGAAAAGTTAGGTTGTGTGACAATGAAGAGGAAAAGGGCGAATGTTCAGGAATGCAAGAGGTGAAACAATTTTCAAGAAAAACATTTACAAATGATCATATGTACACTGCAATGCAGTTTGCCCAAATAATCAGAGAAAGTGATGTAAGATTTTTTACTGGCTTTGAAAGCATAAAGAGCTTTAAAGGAACTTTTAACTTTTTAGTACCAAGAGCACAATTGATGAAATACTGGGAAGGTCCTAAAAAGATGAGTTCTGTGGAAAGAGAAGAATCTAATAAGCGCAGGATAGATACTATAATATCATCACCTGAATATATTGAATGATCTTTATTACCCATTAACAAACCTGGGCCATGACGCAAGACTTCATTAAACAAGAATATCTGTTGACTTTGATGAGATTGCATTTGGGATTACTCGTTAAGGACTTGGCTTTTAGGTTTCAAATTTCAACTACCAGAGTGTCACAGATATGGATAACCTGGGTTAAACTTTTATCTAAGGAATTGTGACATCTCATTATATGGCCATCAAAATGACAAATATATGCTACTTTACCTGATGCTTTTAAAAATACCTACCCTAAAGTTAAAGTCATTATTGATTGTTCGGAGGTATTCGTGGAGACTCCATCACCTTTAGAAATTGGTGCATATTTATGGAGCGATTATAAGCACCTTTATACTATTAAATTTTTAATCGCAGTAACACTGAATGGGGCCATTGCATGGGTATCCCCATGCTATGGTGGTTGAACAAGTGATATTTTTATTGTAAGAGATTCAGGATTTTTAGAACTACTTGATCCTTATGACACCATTATGGCAGACAAAGGGTTCAAAATAAAGTCAGACCTCACTATGAAGAGATGCTATTTAGCAATCCCTCCTAGTGCAGCTAAGGGAAATCAGATGATCTCAGATGATGTTGCCGTTACAAGTAAAGTTGCCAATGTAAGAATTTCGTTGAGAAAGCAATAGCAAGAGTTAAATGGTTTTGAATCTTATCCACTGAACTTACTTTGTTGGAAAATTACCATTGGTTGATGACATTCTAATAACTTGTTCTGCACTGGTAAACCTATTTCCACCTCTACAGGCAGAGTAAAAGTTTGGTAATTGTTCAATGACTTAGGGCTGTACGGGGATATTATGGTTGATATTATGCTATTAGTAGTTAATAAAGTGCCGATTACACTCCACTACATCTTCATTCGAGGATTTATGTTAAACTAATCTTAATAGTAGCTTATACTAATTTTCTTCTCTAAAACACCTTTATTTAGCGAATGCAATTTTTGAAAAAAAAAATTTGTTTCCGCCATCTTGGATTTTCGTTGGACATCTTTAGTTTGAGAGTGATCTTGGATTTTCGTTGGACATTCCACAATGTTAAGTCAAGGTCACTAAAGGACTTAAGCTTCTATTGAATGAGATAAACAAAGTGAGTCGAGTAAGAAGATGTCGTAAAGTGTAATCGGCACTTTATTAACTACTCTTTAAACTAACTTACTAACTTTTTCAAATTCTAACTAACTTATTCTAATTCTCTTCGATCTTACGCGAAAAAAAAAATAGGTGATAAATAATGAGGCGTTTATTAGAGGTTTTCAAAAACTAACTTATTCTAATTTTCTCTCCGACCTTACGCGTAAAATAAGCGAAAAATAGAGAGGCGATTATTAGAGGTTTTTAAAAAAATTATAAAATAAATGGACTCACAGAATAACATTCGAGAAGAACTTTTAAAACTTGC
>JAODVQ020187630.1:0-14407 GCA_025400075.2 Phenganax stokvisi
ATTTTCCATATAATCGAACAAATTTTCAGCCCGGTTAACCGAGGTGAAACTCAGCTCGGGCTGAAAACTC
Source organism: Phenganax stokvisi (assembly GCA_025400075.2). Lineage (NCBI taxonomy): Eukaryota > Metazoa > Cnidaria > Anthozoa > Malacalcyonacea > Clavulariidae > Phenganax > Phenganax stokvisi. Next base: position 71 of record JAODVQ020187630.1, read on the forward strand.
TCCATGTAATTGGCCCCTAAAGCCCAGCGCACACTAGAGCTGTGTGCTTAGCAAAATGCCATTCGTGGCTGTTGGCGTAAGCAGAAAACCCTAGTGTGCGATGCACTTTAGTAAGTTTTCAGTCACTCGTGTTTGTCTTTAAGCGTCACGACTTTTCTGCTTACGCCAGCAGCTGCAAATGGCATTTTGCTAAGCACATAGCTCTAGTGTGCGCCGGGCTTAGGGAAGATTCGAGCCTATATCTCAATTAATAGCTGCATCTTATCAAAATTTAATCAGTTCGTACTTAATGTGTGCCCATCATTTCTGTAAAATCTCGTGAGAATCTGTTCGGTATTTTGTGAGATATTGCGCTTACAGACTAACAGAGATACATACAAACAAACAGGGGGTTAAAACATAGCCATATGCAGTAGGAGGAATAGTAGAGCCACATACGTCGGAATCTTTGAAGCTTTTGTCTTCGCTCATATCGCGTTACGCATTTTTCGCAGCCAGTAAACTGCATTTTCTGGCCAATAAACACGCTGAACTTGCTGGCGGCAGCCAGTAAACCGCATATTTTTGACTAAACATACGAGGACACATCGTGACTAGTCTCCTCAAGGAGGTACTGACGCCCTTCTGGGAGCATCATGTTTCTTCGTATGGGTGTGAATAACTACAGTCGTATAATTACTACCTTATTCGCCTTTTGGGAAGCGCTTCACTCCCTTTTTCGGGGACCATATTCGCCGAAGTAAAGAGACCATGATATAAAGTATAGAGCAAAAAGGCCATAAAATCTTTGTGTTTACATTTTTTGTTTTAAACTGGAAGCTGCATTAATAACTCTAACCTTCTAGTTTTATATTTCACACTAAGAGGTTTACACACCACTTTTTGTTGTTATAGTGTGTATGAATCCGGAATCTTTTAGCATTTTAGCGTGCGCGATGGAAACGATACTGAAACGTTGCCGTCACGCCAATGCATTGTAATGTTTGAATTGTACAAGGCAGGTTTAACATTCAAGGCTAGTGTTTTTTATGTTGTGATTAGTGTACGAGTATAGACCTGAAAAAAATTTCTTGTATTTCAGATCTACTCCGAGTTTCAGCTGAAAAGACCGGAGAACCTGATCATATTTATAAGAACTGAGGATGATTTGAAAAGACTTAAACGTGTAAAGGAAGAATTATCACAGGAGAAGAAAGTTTTAGAAGTGGAGCGAGATGAAGAGAAAGTGGACTTAGTTATGAAGTATCACAGTGAAGATGAGGACTGTATAGTAGCTGGAAAACCTTTGAAAAAAATTGATCTTCATGTTAGCACCGTTATTCTTTTTGATACGTTCGGAATAAGGTTTGTTGGATCTCTAAAATTTTTTACAGTGTCGTGCGCGTATTCACAATATTGCTGAGATTACCGCCATTCGCAATGGGCGGTTCCATTGATAGACAAAATTTCGATCTGGCCAAAACGACATAAATTCATCTACGCAGCTGGAAAGAACGTACTAGATGTAGTAAAATGGCAAAGTGTGGTTGCGAGAGGTTGTAAAATGCGGGAAAAATAGCACTACGAAGTTTGCAAATTTAGTATATTTTTCTATTACGTGCGGAAATTATTGCCATTTTTGGGTCATTTTCGGCTCAAATACAGTAACAATTTCCGCGTGCAATAGAAAAAATTATACGAAATATACAAACTTGGCAGGGCTATTTTTCCAGCATTTTTCAACCTTTCGCTACAAAACTTTGGAATCTTACGTTTAAAATGTTCTTTAATTTCCACCTGCATAAATTAATTTACTCTTCATTTGATCAATAATGGGAATTGTCCATTGGGCGCACGACGTGCAATAATTAAGAGTTTCTTTTTTGTTGTTTATTGTATAAAACTTTATGTGGCTAAGGTCGAAGCCAATGTTACCAAGGCGGTTTATTCACGTTTTAATCGTAACAAACCATATTGCATCACTTCGTCTACGAGGCGAAATATAGTAAGATAGTGTTTTAAAGTGGAATAATATTAGAGCAAAATTTATCAGGAAAGTGTTTGACTTGAAAAAGGGTTCCTACTGTATTTTGGCTTCGCAGACGAAGTGACGCGCAGCGCTTTGTTACGATTTATACGCTAGTATGCTGCGTTGGTAACATTGGCTCCGCCCTTAGCAACATAACATTTATTCAATAAACACCAACGTTTCCTTTACGAAACAAACTCGTAAATATTACACGCTGCACGCTCAGTTGCGAATGGCGGTGATTCTTGGCAACGGCAAAACAATTCATTTAGATATTGTATGCTGTATATGCTCTGTGCTTACTGCAGATAAGTTTTCGGCATGTTTAAAATGCGGTGCAGTCGAGCAGACATGCGCATCCCCGTAATGATAATTTTAGCCGAGGTGAGTTTATTTTCAACGACAATCACTTTTATATCGTTATGCTGTATGATGAACAAGATCAAAATTTCCTAAACATGCAGTTTGCTTTCATATAAAATCATGAAGCATTGAAATTAGACAAAACCGAATTATATATGGTGCGTGCACTATGGCTATGATGCAGTGTAATCCATTTGAGGTATAGGTTTTATCGTAACGTCATAATTATTGCATTGTTTGCAGACTTCATGTTTTATGATTTTGGTAGTTTTTCTACCAATTGGGGTGTACTTTTAACTTTAATTGGTTTTGTACATGGAGTATCTTATAGTGAGGTTATAATGTATTATATTTGTACATAACTAGTGTCGTGCCTAACTACTGTCGTGTAGTGTTCAGTATATGTCCAGCATTCTTTCAACTAAGCCCTCAAAGATAGTGGTAATGTACTGACAGTGATGAGTCTCACCAGTTAAAATAACGTTTTCCTGCAATGATTAACCTCGTTCTCATAATATGGTCGTAGTTCGCATAGCAAAGAGCCAATTACTGTGCACAATGATAAGTACAATTAGTATAGTTACTTTAATAAAATAGCGGTAAACTGACGCAGAAATTTTTAGTATTATTTACCAAATCGTTTAATCGTTAAATTTCAACCATTTTATGTCGCTTGTCATGACTTTAGTTTTGGAAGTCTTACAACCGTATGGAAACCAGATATTACGAATGCATTCCGATTACTTTGATTGGCCCTGACTATTCATATGTCTCTTCATGAGTTGTTAATGACTTTGGCAACGGAAAACACCTTTAGCGAGGATGTATGTGTCATTTTAGATATAAAGAACATGTCGACTTTACAAGTGAATTACCTCCTCAGTTTGTGCCACCGTTTTGCGCAGCTGATTTGCCATTCAGCATGATCACGATGGAGCACTTGGAGGGACTGGTGATGAGAGATCAATTAAAGAATTATCCTGAAAACGATTTGAAAAAACACATTTTTGCGGAATATAAATTAGATAAGATTGGGCACAGAATAAAACTATCACTTCACAAGGTAAGTATTATATTGCCTGTTAGTCGTGATTTTAGTCTGTGAATTGTAAAACACTTTGCATCAGCATATTTTCTAACTCCACATTTTATGCAGTGGTATGAAATGAACAAATTAAGTAAATTCGCTGCAACTAGGAACGATGTAACACATTTTATCTACTATGGATTTTTTTGCAACATGAATGAAACTTAAGTAGAGCACTCATGGTTTAACGTTTCGACACTCCAATCTTTCGTCTAGCATCTTTATGAATGGACGTCAAATCAAATATATGTCAAAATATTTTCTTTTTATTAGAATGAAACGTCTTGGGTTTTACTCAATTTAGCTGCATTGTATTGGAGACTGCAGGGCAATTCTTTTGAAGCGATTGAATGTCTGAGAAGAGCCTTGTACTACTCCTATAGGTATTATAAAATAATAAATAACAGAGAGGTTAAGATACCCTGGTCTCATGTAACGGCTACGAGTCGCGTTATTTTCGCCACAATATTTTGCAAAGTTGTCTGTGCCTATTTTTACATTTTATTTGGATTTGTTACAGAATACAGTTTCGTACAAATAATTGTAGATCAAGTTTCGGCAGACGCACAAATATCGTGGAAAATCAAGGGGAAAAATCAAGATACCCGTACATGTTACAAGAAACCGTGAAATCTTAACCTCTCAAATGCCAACTTTTATACCACTTGATACCAATTTTCTTATTTATTTCTACCATTTCTCAATTACCACTTACAGTAAAGAGGATCTTAAAATTCTTGAAATTCAAGCCAGAGCACTGATTTTCAAAATAATATCTCATTTCTGTGAGGAAGAAAGCACTATAGCAAAGTTATTATTTTTGACAGGCTAGAATTGAATTTTGTTTTTAAGCTCACGCTCCATGACCTTGCAGGAGGATTGTTGAGCCCATAAACCTAACATAATGTATATGGTATATATGACATGATATGGTATGATATGATGTATGATATGATATATGATAAGATAAATGACATTACTATATAATGTGGCGTTTTTCATCGAAAAACAAGCAAAATAAAAACCGTATATGGTTTTCACATGTGAAAACTATCGTCTCGGCTTTCTGATCGGACAGACGATGTTTTTCACGTCAAAAATCGTCTGTTTGCGAGCGGTTTTCCCGCGCACATAAACAACATGGCGACGTTTAAGAGTGCTAGCGTAAAAAACCTTATGGAAGCGCCATTAAACGTTTAAAGAAACACGGACAAGAAGTAAGACAACAAAAAAATTGTGTGTGCTACATAATGTTGCAAGAAATATGCAATAGGAACACGTTTAAACTGGAAATAAAACGTCTTTTCACGTCTTTTCACCAGTTTAATTCTTGAGTTGTTACTCGTCATAAAAACAATTCTCTGTATCATATAATAAACACATTACTTAATGGTTGGTTCGCTTGCACACGATCTGTATTACGCAGTCGTTGCGAAGAATTGCAAAACTCACTCGTTCGCTATGCTCTCCCTCGTTCGTTTGCAATTCTTCGCAAATCGTGCATAAAAATCGTAAGCGCTCACCATCCATGAAGTAATCTCTATTGATATGATGATATGACGTGATATGATATGATACACATATTTTTAAACCATAGCTATTTTATCTTTGCAGCAGCTGTGATATTTGCTTCTTAATCTTCTAAACCTAACACACTCAGTCAACTCTACCTGCAACAGAGTACCCGAAGAAGGCCTACGCCTTTCGACGGAGAAAACGACAGACTCTTTTCTTATGAGAAAGTTTGCTAAGTCCGCGCTGAGGATCGACAGGACCACCTACAGTGGTCCTGAAACAAACTTATCTCTTATCTCTTACGCAGGACTCCCATAATCCTGTAACAAATCCTATAGTTTGTGTTTAGTAACATGAAAGTATTATCAAATATTGAAATTCAACTTTCAGCCATACCAGAGGAATGGCGATGGTGAGTCTGGCAAATATTTTACATCATACTGGATATTCAAAGGATGCAAGTGTTATTGCCCAAGCTTCAGTTGATATTTTGAAAGATAAAACTATAAGCTTTTTTACTCTTGGAAACATTTTTGCTGTAAGTATGGTCTATTATATCGTATTTCGGAGACAGAACTTTGACTATCAACAAATCAACAGTGTGATTCAATCGTAAGAGTAAATTCAACAAATCACCGAGCTACATACAAAACTGCATGAAAGTGGACCGTCTACTGTATATCAAAGATAATGTACTATGGGACCCACTAAGGCAAGTATGGATCACCTCTAAGCAGGACCTAAACTGCTTTTTCGCCAAAGTTGTGACGTAATGAGTGGTAAGATATTAAAGTGAAACTTACAGCCGAATCAGGTTGAGCGTTTAACGGAAGTCTTTGTGGCGGTTGTTGTAGGCGTTACAACGTGACGTAGCTTGGCAGATTGACAGGCATTTCTAGGCATTTCTAGGCATGCAACGGTACGTTGTCTAAAAGTTTGATGGATTTCAAAATATACTTTGCTTGACAAGACAAACATACATTTCACGCTTACGGAGGCGCATAAATGTGTTGTGCTATCCAAAGGGCGGATGGTTTGCAAAAACTTAGCAGTTTTTGCCAGAATTAATCGAACGAAGTGAAAATTTACTGAAATGTATGTTTACGTTGTCTGGACAACGTATATTTTGAAATCTGTAACGTACCCGTTGCACGTCTAGGAACGCCTGTCAATCTGCCTAAAAACGTACTAGAAACGTTACGTTGCAACGCTCACTGCAACAACTGCCACAACAACTTCCGTTAAACGCTCAACCTGAATCGGCTATAGAAACATTTTGAAGATACTATCGAATGTTCATTCTTGTCGAAAAATATGCTTGAGCAAAAAATTTATTTTAAATGACCTAGGATGTAAAAACTAGAAATGATCAAAACATCCTCCTCAGTTTGATTATTTTTCTGAACTGGGTAAAATTGATATATATGTTATTAAGCTAGCAGAATGCAACTGGAGCATGCTAGTGCTGTAAATGATAGTATAACATTTACATTTTCAGTATCCTGCCGTACTCCCAAACCAAATAAAAAATATGTCTGGGGAGGAATAATGATTGAGGGATGTGTTCATCTTATACTTGTTTTGATGTTTTACAGAGCCTTGGCAGGTACTCGTCAGCGGAGATATGTTTTAGAGAAGCTTTAGCAATACAACCACATTTTCAAAGCGCGAAACAAAGATTGCATGCTGTATTGTGCGAAAGAAAGTTGCAAAGAGCGTTGGAACAACAACACGAGTTAGTTTTTTCATGTTTTTTGATAACTTAAAGTTGGGGAAACATACACATCATCCAGAGTTATAGCCACCATTGTACATTGTTGCACGTGCAGCTTAGTAAAAAAAGTAGCCATTAGTGGAATTGAAATGTGCAACAATTAATTGTTAATTTCCCGCTTATGATTAAGTCGTCCCGCCGCCTACGACTGAAACATAAAGTTTCTTAAAACCTTTATGCAGCTATGTAGTCTAAAAAGCAACCTTTTCTTCACCAAATCAAACTGATATTCCGTAAAACATGAAACCGCGTGATTCGCAAACTTGGTAAGAGATTGATTCTGCTGTGCTGTTTAAGGTTTCCCTCTCTGTTCTAAGGCCATATATTGATAGATCTTTCCATCAAGAAAACTGCTCTATCGATGGTGAATTTGACCCACATAATCCATGGTGTATTTTCCCCCAAACAAAGTCGCTAAAAAGCTTATTCAAAGTTTGGTTAACTACTTGTATAAAAATTATGTAATTTTAAGGGCTCTCTTCACCGTTTTATCTCCAGCATATTGAGTTGGACAAAGTTAAGCGAAATTGGGGCCTAAAAATGATTAAAACCGTCCATTAGCTTTCAGCAAGAATCACTTTTGTTCATTTTGTTAATTGCATTTCAGCATTTTAAAGACAATTTTAGAACAAATGGAAAAGTACCAAGAAAAACAGAGAAATTACGAACGCGACGAAAATATTTTGCTGAGCAGATTAGTACCCGAGGAACTACAACTCAAGAGGCATTATCAGTTTCGGAAAATGTTAGTACGAACTGGAAAAATATAATTGATGGAATCATAGTTAAACTATTTTTATAATATATCGACTTAGCATTGCTTAATTTGTTTTGTCTTTACTAATTGGCTCAGAGGCGCTTGCGGCAAGCTTATCCATGTACCAGTGCACTGTAAGGAAACTGAATGGAACTATGGCTTCAAAAAGTCTTCATAGCTAGCTCATGGACCAAAAACAAAGAAAATCAGTACCGTGAAGGAAAGTTGGATATCGCAGGAAAAAATAGCATAAATTTAGCCAAATTCCACATTGATTTTATTTCAAGATACGCCTTAGTTTTGAAGTAAGTTCAAACACTCGTAAGGAGGACTTGACACCTCCGATTTTTTAACTCGACCTTTAAGTTCGTTAAAAACTACTCGGCTTCTCCTCGTATTTTAAACTGCTCTCGGCGTTTGGAAATCTGAAGAAGTCCTCCTACTCGTGTTTGAACCACTACTGCACAAGAAGGTCCTGGGATTGAGTGAATATGGCGTCGATGCATGGCAAGCTGAAGCATTTTGAATATAGAGTGAAAATGCAGGTAAAGCGGTATTTCTTTGTATGCTAGAATTTCAGTTTTTATGCAGTTCATTGCAATGTACGTACATGTAAAGTCGAAACCTTCAAGGCACCAGTCTTGTAGTAAAGTTATTTCTTGTTTGCATTTTCACCGTACAGTGTTTTTCATTTCAAGGCGCAACGAAAAGTTTCATTTTGGTGGTGAAGTTTGTATTTAGTATGAGATTTCAAGCTTTCTAGAAGTGATTCAACTACAAGAAGTTGATAAAGGGGAAGTTCAAGGGCTAGAAACGGCAGCTGAAATTAATGCATTTTTTGGCTCGATACCGTCGTAGCTGTTGGCTTCAATTATGGCGCCAAAGTTATCGTTTCACTGGCATGTACAAATGTAGGAATAATAATTATGATATTTTCCAGGGTTGGAAAATATAGCGTACCACGGGACCAATGGTCTCAGAAATGCTTTAAATCAGAGGAAAGAAAAAAGGGAAAGGAAGGAAGAAAGAAAGAAGGACAAAGAGGAAAAAAGAAAGAAAGAAAGGAAAAAAGAGAGAGAGGGGTAAGAAGAAAGAAAGAAAGTTACATGTGATTAATATGTCATAATGTTATTGTCTTAAAAAACATAAAAGCAGGGTTAAGTGAATGAATGAATTTCCAATATCGCACACAAAAGTTGTAGTACTTATCGTGTTATTTAGTATATTCATTTTTGCGACAGTTTGACAATTGCAGTCTATATGCAAGGCTGCCAGTAGACCTAGCACAGTGGTGTTACTCCCTTTTCGTGGTCTAATTATATAGCTGTGAAATACTCGCAGAATTTTTTTTGACTTCTCTTCTGGAACCAGAAAGTAAAATATTTTTTCCACCCATGACATATTCTGTGTAAGACAAAATTTGTGGCTTAAATTACATATTTCTGGAAAATGTGATCTCTGAATGTTTCAAATGCAGAACGAAAGGTACTGGTCGATGATTTCAACGGTAAATATCTAATGCTGACCATCGCTAAGTGCCGGTACAATGATTTATTAATTGAGAAAGCATGTGAAAGAAGTCGCCAAATAATTGTTTACTGGTTTAAACTATTTCTATGCTATAAAAGTTAGAGCAATGGATAGTCCAAGAATATTGCATGCATAGAGCAATAAAACGTAGCGTGATTAGTCGGAAGTAGCATGTATAGTAAATGATTGAATAACCTGACATTGACAACACTGACATTCACAAGCACCATTCGTAACGGCATTATCTGTGGTTTTGTTTGTTCCGTTTAAAGTTTATTTCCTGTACCTCATCATGTCGAAAAATTCGTGAACAAACAAACAGATACATTATGTGGGTAAGATTTGACCTGTAAGATGTTATTAGATGTCGTTAACCCATAAAAGTTTTGGAATTGTGGTTTGTCCACCAATTTCGCTAAAATGATTATGAACGACTGGCCCCGGCCTGAACAGTAGCATGTCGTGGCGAAAGCGATCGATCGAGAGCGCGACCGCTGCAACTATTTCATTCCAGGCTCATGTAGTCTCTGCTAGTTGATGAAGTCTTGGAAGATGTTTACTTTTTTATTATTATAACCTCAGATATTGAACGAGGTAGCGCTGATATGAAACGACAATTCTGATGTATTTGTCTGCATTAATATTAAATCGTGGGGAAGGTTAAGTCCGTGCGACGATTGTGACAGCGGAGAGCAAGGAGAAGTTTGCTGAAAGTATATTTCCAGTCCTGCAAATGTGCAGCAACGAACTTCAAGCATTTTTTTCATTTTCAAGCTCTAAGTGAAGAGAATTTTAGTCCTGTACTTTGCACATCTTTTGAAAATACCTGTATCTTATTACTTTTTAAACAGGACAACGATTTTTTCGCTATATAGATGTAAGAGTAGCGCCTACGTTAGGTTATCGGCTCCTTGTCGAATGAATTGAAAAACAATTTAATATTTTTGTTGCAATCCACCGGTGGTAAAAAAAGCTTGTGGGTTATTCTTGCAAGTAGTCTTAGTGGTAAATAAGTCATTTTAGAAAGACAATTGAGTATTCGAAATGTTTGCCTGAATAAAATTAGAGTATAAGGATGACTAATTTTCTGCTCGACAACTTTGTTGCTTTCAAAGCGATGTCCACTTGAAGTTTCATCACGGAAACAGTATTTGGGCAAGAGATTCTGGCATGTTAATAAGCCTATAAGCTTTGTGTGCAAACCTGACTTCGCCCTGTTATGATGAGGGAACATTCAGTCGATTGAGGTTACACAGTTCACAATCCGGGGTGATGCACCTGATGTTTTCTATCCCAATTCCCGTGAACGGTAGGGAAACATAATTGTTTAATATACGCACGTTTTCGAAATAGAATTGTATATCCTACTCATTATCGTGTATGTATTTTTGAATCATAATTACGTACATGAAAAAATTTGTCGAGTCTGATTGGCTATGAGCATGCAGTGCAAGTTTCAGGAAATGCAGTGCAAAAAAAGAAATTCACTGCAATTTTTTAAAATTTTCTTAAATTTGTTCGAAAGACATTTCTAACCGAAAAAAATCAGTTTACAAAATTGTGTTTCGTGCATGTCCTTTTCGCAAAGCATTGTAGAATTACCAGAGCGTTTATCCTTCACGTTGAGTTTTTTCATGTATATTATTTTTAAGTAGCTAATAGTGTGCTTTCTCGTGTAATTTGGACGGAAAAACATACACTTGTGAGTTTTCAAAGACTTCAATATGTACTCGTCCTTCGGACTCGTGCAATGTCGATAGTCTTTGAAAAACTCACTCGAGCATGTTTTTTCCAAATTGCATTCGAAACCATGCATTGTCTACACAAATTATTCAACTGTGTTGAATCTACATTCAGAGAAGCTTTCATTAATATTTACTAATCTCCATCAACTTTTGGTGGGGGAGAAGGGGAGGGGGCGACAAGAGCGGCAAAATGGCCCTATGTATGAAGTGAACAAAGACAAAGTGTTCTAGCATCTATCGACGATACAGAATTAACTATTACCAATTGCTGAAGATAGTTTTAAAAAAATCAGGGATTAAGCATATTTTACAACGAACTCGTATGTTCAGCGCTATAATAATATATATATTAGTTGTTCTCCGCGGCCTGTTTGAAGTTATTGCTTTTAAATTTTCACGCCAGAAAGCTGATGACTTCCCCATCATTTTAATTTAAAATGTTTCATGAAATTACGAGCGATTGTTAGCAGAAAAATGAGAAAATGTAAATATATTATAATCCTCAAAAAATCGCTTTGTCGTAGGAACCGCGAAATATAAACACCAAACAGCTATTTCGCTGTTGCATTTTACCAATGTCTTTTTCATAAATATTATTAAGTGTATATTAAAACTCTCAGGAGAATAACTTGCAGGCTGTATTGCAAATTTGAGGATTCAGAATTCGTTGCATGCATGAAAGTTTGTCAACTTGACGAATTGATGTTTCGCGTCTTGCGCATGCACATTCGGTGAAAACTTCATTAATATTTAAGCTCCGAAGAGTTAATAAAACAAGAGCAGAAAATGCCCGTGGAGACGTGAATGGACGATGAAATAGTAATACTGTCATTTGTACACTAAACTCTTTTTATAATTGTTGATTGATACACGCTGGCATGACATATATACTACTCTAATAACTCTGCCAGAAGCGTAGGCGATTACATTGCTGAGTAATACGTTCTGTCACACCAAACTGTCAAAATTTCACAGATATGTTATGAAATGATAAATGCAAAATTGAATGGTTCGAACAATATTGACTCATGCAATCAACGGGAAACTGATGTGTGAACAAGCTATAAAAATGTATGATCCGTCAAGACTGAAGCCACATAGAAACGCGAAGAATCCTTCAATACAAAAGCATGTTGTAGTCGGCCGTATAGACTAATGGATTTCGAATAACGCTGCTGCGAATAGCGTGACTCACGATAACGCTAATCTAAATTTTAGTCACGAATTCGTCGTTCTCTAATAGCAGGTGTTACCAGTTCTTCCTGTGTATATACTGAAGGAATTGATTTTCTGACCTTTTATATTTTACGCTATAACAATAGGTTTATTACTGTTTATTAACTAATTAAATATTAAAAAGGTGATTGTACAAAGGCCAAACGCGTTCTACAGTTCTTTTCAAATGACACTCCAACTCAGCGATGAAAGGTATATTTCAAACTGTGTTCTTGCCTATTCTTGTTTCCTCTATGAGTTTTGTTCAGGGTGAGAAAACTTACAAACAAGAGGAACAGAATGTCACTTCAGAGCAATTTTTCGTAAAGCAAACCAGTAAGTGCAATTTGTCATTGCCATGTACAGTGTAGCTGCTCAACACGGTGCTGAGTAATACCGTGTTTGGTTATTCTTAATCACGTCATCCAATCTGCTGAAAAAGTTGGTTTCTTAATAATATCTAACTTACTACAATCTGAAAAGCGACGGCTTATGTTTGAACATGAAGGTATCATGCAAAAATTCTATGATACAGAGCGACTGTATACCATGTGTTTAAAAAATAACAAAACAAAATTGCAACATGCCATAGCGCGCCATATACTGAATAAAACGATTTAACTTTTACATAGTGGAAAAGAAGAGATTTGCAGCTTTCTACTGAAATATTTTTCATTTCACAACAGCAAAACATAACCACGTACTCTTCCAATAAAAATTGTCGGTTAAAGTCGCATTCTTGCAGCCTTTTGGGAATAGCATGGGAAACAACTAAGCAAAATTATTTGCCAAGTGAAACATGTTCTCTGCTAAGTTGTTATAATTGAACAATTTTACGTGTGTTTGATGTTCGTGCTGACGTTATTATGCAGTAAAATGCAAATTTTGCTTTTTGATTTAGTCATTTTATGTCGTACATGTAACATGAGAAATCGTTTTGCTTTGTTTCCTATGCTATTCCCAAAAGGCTGCAAGAACGTGATTTTGACAGGCGGTTTTCCCTATGCAAAAATAAAATTCTTAAATTCAATATTTGATGCGTCAATAGTCATAGCCTGGTGAAATTTCATTTCGTTTTTTTTTGAAACGCTTTTTTGTGTTATGGATCGAGCTCATTACATTCATCGATTTTGTTATGCATAACATGAGTGTCTGATGAAAGTATCGATACACGCGCTGGCTTGACTTAGTATGTGCCCAAAACAAGCCAAACAGTCATGCTAAGAAAGCTATAATTGCATTCTTCATTGCAACAATGCGATAACTTCGTGCAGAAAACGCTAGATTCGGCCAAGAATTTTTTGTAGACTACGCACGCTTCGTTTTCATTTGAAATTCGACTATAAGTTGATTATATAACGCTGTTTCAACTAGTATTTTGTAGCACACGATCGAGCCCTCTCTTACTTATTGCTGTGACGATGGTATGCAAAATTTGTCATTGGAAAGCCAAGGAGCCTCTTCCTGTGGCCGTAGATATAAGAATTCGGAACTCAGCAGCCTGTCAAAATTTGATGATCCTCATTTATCCATGCACCATGCATGTTACAATATAACTGCTCAATAGCAATACTATACTTTGCTTATAAGGACACTGTACCAGCATACCTGCAGAGTTTTATGACGGTGCGTTAGGAGAAATGCAAGCAGTGGTGTAGCTATACAGGGTGTCTCAGAAAAAACGTAATCCAACTTTGGCACGCTATTGTGAAGAAATTACTAAGTAAACGGCTGCAATTTTTTAATATTTAGAAAGATCAGGCTTTTAACTGTTGAATGGTATGTTTTTTATAACACATGCATGAAACAAAAATGAGCAAATACGAATGCAATGAAACAGCTTCGCCAAAATCGCATTCTTTCACCTCTGCGCCTAATTTTTGCGCAACTGAACAAAAGAAAACGCAACTAATCAACAACATGTCAAAAATTGGCTTTAAATTTTTCTGCAAAACGTGCGGGAAAACTGCTTATGGATAGTTAATTAGACACTACCTAAGTTCCTAAGAGGGTTGATTTTCAATAGTTGAAACAATGCAATTTTGACCAAGCTTTTTTACTGCGCTTGTATTTGCTCATTTTTGCTCCATATGTTATGAAAAACAGGTCATTCTAACAGCTAAAAGCTTGATCTCTCTAAATATAAAAAAATTACACTTGTTTACAGAGTGATTTTTGCACAGTAGCGTGCCAAAGTTGGATTACGTTTTTTTTAGACACCCTGTACATTGTTTGACTACTGTGTAATTAGTGAGTTTACGATTTAAGACGCGGTACGGCTCGACGAAGCGGGGTATATTTTACTGAAAAATTAGTCCAAAAGCTATGCGAAGCTCAACAATT
>JAODVQ020187737.1:0-14400 GCA_025400075.2 Phenganax stokvisi
AAATTATTTTGCTAGCGAATCATGTTGCTGGATTTATTTTTCGCTCGAAAAAATTAGCGTAGTGGAGAACGGGTTTAAGTGTATTGATTTCTATACAACTGGATTGCGCATCTGGCTCAAAAGTGAAGCCAGCGAAAATGAGGATTTGGAGTACCAAGATGGCCGCCAAAACATTTCCGGTTACGCGAAACCACACTCAGTGCGCGAAACCATGGTACCAAGATGGCCGCGATGGCTTCAAAATTTTGACTGCTGACATATAGGGATGTGCAATCCAGTTATATAGATATCGATGCTTAAGTGGCATTGCCTACTTGTAAGAATCTGAAGCTGAATCAGCTGAACCACTGAACCTGGCCAATCACGAACTGGACTAACCCGTTCGCAGGCTGGTGTCCTTTATTTTTGGTGTGTAGCGCATATAAGCAATTATATGACGTCATAATAGATCCAAAGATTATAACTGAGTAAATTGAACACGTACGTAGAACTGTATCCATAGTAGTTTGTTTTGCAGAACTGAATTAAATGCGTAAAAAGAGTGCAATTGCTTTGATACTGCTGGTATTGCAAATATTCCACGGCTGTGTTGCAGAAGGTGAGTGAATTTCGCGGGAAAAATATCGCAAAATTATTCATTTTTTCATTTTATCTCTCACAAAACTTGGAATGGTGTTTGGAGGTGGTGCCAGATGATTTCCCTGGTGAATAAATCGTCCGGAGTTTTCTCAACCATGCCGTCCCAAGGAAAACACATAGCGTAAACAAGAGCACTTACACTTATGTAGGAGAAATACTATAAGCCCTTTTCCTACCTTTTTTGCCTGACGCGAAGCGAAAGCAGAATCTTAGTAACTTGATTGGATCGCTTTCTACCTGTTATGATAGCTACGTTTTCGTGGCGATATCTTTGGCCAACCAAATCACGTTATTAGATTTAGTTCTTGCGTTGCGCGAAAAATCGCATGGTAGAACACAATATAGTAATCGAGCCATTATCATTAGATCAGTAAACGTTAATCATAACTTTTTGTCAGATAAAGTTGGATACTTAGCAAACTCAGGCCATTCGAAAATCGACTTACAAAGGAAAGCTGGGGAAGCTGTTCATATCCCTTGCGATGTTTTGTCATGCCAAGAAGAATGGAGATGGATTGAATGGAGGAAAATTGATTCAGGAATTTCTGTCTTGATGAAGTTTCCAAATTACCATGTATACATTCACCCTGACCTTTCCACTCGTTTCAATATGGATGAAAACGGTGGATTATTGATCAATTCTCTAATCCATGAAGACTCAGCAACGTATGAATGTCGAAGTTTTGTTACAACAAAACAGACATTAGTTCATGGATCAAGAGTGAATCTAAATATCGAAGGTAATTGTTATAATGGAAAAGGAATTGTTTTCTGGTCAACTTCAACTGTAGTAAAATTGCTTTCAATCAAACAATTTCAATTATGCAAGATTTGGTCTGTACTAAGTTGTATTAAATTTGAAATGAATTCAACTTACTATATGACTATATATAGTGATAAATTAACCCCAGGTCTAAGCTATTAAGTACATACGCGACGTTCCCTCTTTGTGTCAAGGAGGTATATAATGAAATAAGTACATTGCTGATTGCTGAAAATACAATGCCTTATGTCGACAGGAGTCGTTGCCGGAATGAAATCGTCACGGATGCAACTATTCACACGATATTCTGCTTCATTTCATTCTTTTTTACATTTTATTTCATATATTATCAGAACTCTCTGGCACAGGGGCGTAGCCAAGGGAGGGCAAGGGGGGCCTTGGCCCCCCAATCATTTGAGAACCACATTTTTAAGACGTTGAAAACCGGCTAGAAATGTGTTGGGGGGGGGGGCATCTCACATTGAAAACTGAAAATTTTCCAGTGTGAGCATGCCATCTGACCTTTCTAAAATGTATTCGCCTCCCCAAAAGTTAGGTCCTGGCTACGCCACTGCTCTGGCATGAATATTATAACCGTTAGCACGAATCCTGTCACCACTAGGATTTCACGCAAACAATGTCTAAATCTTCACGTACCATCAACTGGCCTGGTTCTAAGAACAATGCGAAAAATTCCAATTATTTTAAAACTAGATTACTTCATTTTGCGTCAAAAATATAGGGGATCTAGTTGATTTATTTTTGACAAAGACACACAATAAATTGGAAATAGTTTAATATCTAACATTGTTTTTTTACTCAAAGATTGCACTCATGTAGGGCTTGCAAGGAAAGAAAATAGAAAGTAACGCAATTGGTATTGTAGTTTTTGGAAAATATGAAAGATTACATAGGTTGGTCCGGAAGTGGCATCTGCCAAAGGCCTCTCCATCTACACGTTTCGGACTAGCAGTTATCGTAATGCAATTAATTTTCTAAATCCTTTGATGTATTAATCCAGGTCATCCTAACGATCTTCTAACAAAAGATCAAAGGATCAGGTAGAAACGTGCTTGATTGGCTGTTGACCTTACGAGAACAAAGTAGAAATAATTTACACTAACTAAGCGAATAGCGAGAGAGATTAAATATTTGTTGTGCTCATAAATATCGATCACATAGTGCAAGTAACAATGCTGCTAGAAAGAGCAAGGTCAGAAAACAGCGTGCATGAGAATATTGACACCATGAAATTCGTTCGCTGTTTATCAAATTGTACATCTAAGTTTGATTTACGCATACTTTTTCTTTCACTTCTCATGGAACAAGCGGTTTTTGGAGGTACTTGTTTAATATTACTTGGCTTAGTATGTTTTTAGGACTGTAACTAGCTGTATAGAAGCTAACAAGGAATAGCTGAATCCATGATCTTCATGTTTATAGGATCATATCAAACTATTATCAGTATGTTTTCATATACATTTGAAACAAACCAAAAACCTGACTTCGTTGGTTTTTTAATTGATAGAAAATCGAATTATTGAAAGTCCGGTCGACTATTTAGTAGTGTCCACTATACCCAATACAGCCAGAGTAATGGATATTTGGCTTTTGGTTTTTACTAGACTTGAATACTTAAAAATACCTGTTTAGGAGAGATATACTGTATGATAGGATTGTTTAGAGAAAACCAGGACGGACACTTTAGAGGTGGATTCCATTGAGGAAAACCTTGTACAGAGAATAAAAATGAAAACAAAGTTTCTTTTGTCCAACACGCTTCAAAGTCCAAGGCTCAACCCTTTGACTTCGATACTTCAAGATAATTCTCGATTTCATTTTTATTCTAAAGAAGATTTTTCCATCAGGAGGTCCATTTTGATGTCAATGCAACGTTTAGGCGTTTGTATGATTTCACAAAACTATATTAAAGACAAATTGATAATGTAATTTCAGTTTTCTCCCGTCCGAATCTTTGTTTTAAGCAGTTAAATTTGATATGTTAGACATCGTTCGCTGCATGCATTGCCATGCATGGTGCAGACTAGTTTGAAAACGCTGAAGATGCGAACATGCAGTACAGAAACTGGATTCGTAGAAAACTTGATTTTTTGCGTACATTTTCCTCACTTGAAAGTAAATTTGAGGATACAGTTAATTGATATTGACATAAAGCATATAGACTGTATATGTATTTCAAGACCTGAACAGTTGCGAAATATATCTGCCATTTCACTTTAGCTTTGGTGCTCGATTCACTGAGATTTACTAACCCGATAATAATTAATATGTTTTTGTTGTTATAGATACAGAGAAAGGACTAGACTCAAAAATAAAGCACGTCGTTATTGGTCATTCAGCTGTACTCGCCTGCGAACTGAGGAATATTTCAGATACCTCAAAACTTCTTCAATATTCCTGGACTAAAAATGGCGTTGACGTAACATTTGACCAGAGATGTACCATGCTAAAGTGGGGTGGACTGTTTGTGCGACGTGTAGCGATGGAAGACGCAGGCAGCTACGTGTGCACGGCGAAGACGTTGAGTGATACAGGTGGCCCTAAAATCTATAGAGGAGTCAAAGTTATCCTGCAAATTTGGCGTAAGTTTTAATAGCAATTCTATATGCTGTCCAGATCAGAAGATCGAAACCACGTATGGTAATCTTCGAGGCTAGCAGACCTCTGCGTGAAAAGGCTGATTTCATCCTTTTTCTGGCACCTTGCGGCTTGTTGCATAAAGTTAACTATAATCGTAATGATGTCCTATCCTGTCATTCCTGTAACTGTGTGTAATTTTTCCAAGGTTTTGTATTTTTCATTTTGCAGGCCCCCCAGTCATAACTCACATTAAAGCAAACCTTACTGTCCTGAATGGTGGTGACGTTTACATGCCGTGCAGTTCACTGGGATATCCGACAAAGATTACTACCAGCTGGAAACTGAATAACAAACCTCTTCCCAACACATTTAACTCGCGAGTCTTTCCAGATGGGACGCTTTACCTTCAGAACGTGAATGCAGATTACGAAGGAGTTTATGAATGCACACCATTTAATAAAATAGGAGCAGGAAATTCAGCTGAGACAATACTTAAAGTTATAGGTATGAGGAACATGATTAACTTATTCTTTCTCGTTCTTCAAACCTGATTTTTGCACCAAATGAACGTTGAGAAGTAATAGCTCGTGAGTGTGTACCATACGTAACACTGTCTTAATGAAAAAAATTAGACAATGCAGAGTCTTGCACTCACGCAAGCTGAGGCGTATTATTCTGTTTGGTATTGTTCAAGTTACTGGTACGTTTGAATATTTTTCTGATTTATCATAACCAGGTAATCTGAAATCACGGAAAAAAGACTGGGACTAGTTCTAAAAATTCCGTTTTTGTTTGAAAATAGTTGTTATTTCACGAAGTGCATTGTATTTTGCTCCCAAAGTTGCAATGAACTTGTCTTTCTCACTACTAAACGTATTTATGAAGTTTCGACTATTTTCATCAAGGGGAAAGAAAGAAAGGAGTGATTAAATACAGCCAAATGGATTTCTCCATTTTCTAGTCTGTTGCTCGTTCCAGTCTTTTAACGCTACAAATATCTTCCGTTTTTCAACTCTGGATGCAAAACCTCTAACACTGCTAGACTTCAAAAGAAGTTTGAAAACCAAAAGTATCTAAATAAGATTTAATAAATTTAAACATGATTTAATACAACAAAAAGCTACTCATAGATTTCTCCCGACAATGTGTAGTTAAAGGACTTTAAAAAACATGGTCGTTTCATTGTTCTCAGCCACTCCTTTGCCACCAATTATCAAAAACGTCGTTGTGCTTTCGAAATCCGCCGTGGTATCTTGGGAGCGAGGCTATAATGGCGGATCAAGACAGACGTTAGAGATTTGGTACCAACCGTCTGATTCAGATGATAAGCATTGGAAAAGAGTCAGGCACATTCCTGCAGACTTCACATGGTTTACTGTGTACGAGATCAAGCCACTACAGTCTTATGTGTTTAGTATGAGGGGAGTTAACAGGATAGGATTTGGAGTTTTCAGCTCTTTATTCCAAACTAACAAGTTCATAAATCAAGCACAACCCAGCGACGTAAAAGGTAAGGATTTCAAATTTCTCCGCCATTTTACCTCATTGGTTGGCAAAGTGTGTAGAATGAATCGCATGATATGTTAAGTTCACAAACCTACAAGATCTCTGCCGTACCAAATGCGCTTATATTCTGCGTACTCAGTCCTCACAACACCTGACAATTCTGCAGCTTTTCTGATCATTTTCGTAAGAGGAAGACCTTTGCATAACTTAGCAGAATCATGCCATTGGAAGCGTTGCATTGTATTTTACTGATTGTGCAATTTTGATATTTTTATACAATATGTAATTTTCTTACATGTACTCTTGCATATTTTAGCCTTTGATAAGCCACTAGCTCCTAGCAACGTCATATGCGACGGGACTCCCACTGGCCTTAAAATATCGTGGTCCTACTATCAGACTCCTGGACGACCACAACTGCAATATTTCATGATCGAATACCAAGAAGTGAACTCGAGCTTATCGTGGAAAACTTTAACAGATGTCATCAGTTCCGAAAAACGCCATTGGTTTATTGGTTCAGATATATTGAATCCAAGATTACTCTACGAATTTCGAATGTTTTCATTTGCTGGAGCATTTAGTAACCCTTCAAATGTCGCTGCTACCACTCCAATGACTGGTACGCCTTAAGGCCCGTTTACACGGGCGATTTTTACTGCGTTTAACATGCGTGATCGAGTAGGTTGACTGGCCAGTGCATGGCATCAACAAAACTGTTGAACCAAATTATCCGCCAGTTATTTACTCTATCACATCGTTCAACACACGAAAAGTCGTAGCAAAAATCGCCCGGGTAAATGTTGGGCCTTCACAAGTGTTTGATTCAAATTTACTTTTTTCGTTGCACCTTTCCGCGTAAGTGAAAGTTTGAAACATGTGGAACCTCACAACTTTCTCTTGTGATGTTTTATCTAACAAGGGTTATGTGTCGGTATTATTTTTCGGGCTTAGCTTACTAGAAGTCACCGAGTTTTTTCATTACTTTTAGAATCACCTACGTTTCTGCCAAGTTCCAGTGGAAATGACGATGTACTGATAGCAGTATGCTTTGTATCAATAATCGCCGTCGTCGTAATATTTGCTGGCTATTGTTGTTGTCGAGTTCGAGTCAGTCGCAAAAACAGTTCTCGAAAAGGTATTGTCTGCTAAGGACGAAAAGTCTATAAGTTTGATTTAGAAAATAGAGAAAACTAAAATTTAATATATGCCGTTAATAGTTCAAGAAAAAACATGCGGTTGGGTATAAATGCAAAAGTAAGCAACACAATACAGTACAATTTCAAAACAATTTCTTTGATCCTGGGTTCGTGAAATGAGAGCTTTGCAACGTCGGCGATATATGAAAACAGTGTCAAATGCTTCCGGTGACTATCGCTAATGAGAACTTGCTAAGCTGTTAGCTGTGGGCCATAAATAACATACTGACAGAGAGCACAGTTACTGGACGCTTTTCAAAGAAGTATTTTTTTTCCATTTGTGTAGAAAGGCCAGTCAACAGAATATATAAACTGAATAAATCATGCAGGTAATACGGGCTATATATGTTAATGTATTCTTCGGAGCATTAATTACCGTAGTCGGATATGGTGACCGTACATTGCAGGCATAAATTCCTTAGACCATGTAGCTGGTGATATTCCATTCCCAGATCATACCCTTCAAAGTTTTTTTTCAGTTTTGCTGCCCGTGACCGTTTTAAGCCGGTCAATTCTGGTCAGTTGAATTCGAATGCATGATTCAGTGGTGCTTAGCAGAAGGCACCGCAAAGAAGTTCAGTCACAACTTCATAGTATGACTTCATCTAGTATAGCTATTATTAAAGATTAAATTCACATCAGGTCATCAGGTCGTAGCCACATACTCCTAAATTCATAAGTGGTCTTAATTTAAACTGTGTTATCTATGTTGGCTGTCCTGAAACAAAAACTATTTTACGAATGTGAAGGGGGACATTGGGATTTGCAGTGTTGTGGTATCGGCCTATTTTTGAAGCGGTATTACGGTGACAAAAATTGTAGGTTGCAGTGCTGCGGTGAACATAAAGCCTACGCTGTGCGGTATATTATTTCTCCAGGCTGCAGTTTGCAGGGAAAAAATCAAAAACGTTTAACAAACGTTTAAAGAAGACGTTTAACCAACTTCTACAAGACCTACAAGGTAGCTAGCAGGCGAACTTTGCAACGCAATGTTGTCAGTGTTGTTATGGTAGGGATATTTTTGTCTTTTTTACATCTGTTCTACCCACTTTATTGTCAATTTACAACAGCGTTGTTTTATTAAGGCCTGCCTTCTAGTCATTCGTTTATCACCGTATATATTCGCGTAGTCAAAGTTATGGAAGTTTGAGTCAATATGAATGTTGCTTTGAGTTTGCGAATTCACACATGGACAAATGAACATCGGCGACCGTCAATTGTTCGCGACATTTGTGACAAAATATAAACGTGCTTAACATTTTTTTGTTACCTTCTTTTTTTGCGGTGTGCGGTACTGTGCGGTGATGCGGTATTTTCGGAATTTTTGTGCGGTATTACGCTATGAACACCCTCCCAATGTCCCCCTCAATGTGAAGGCCGGCTTTACTTAAAGGTGGACAGTACACTCTGTTTCACTAGTTTCATTTTCACTTGTTTATGCCGTTCAAAACTTTGAACTGAAAAAGCACAATGTCAGTAACTTGGCAAGTTTTTGCTCCGCAAATCCCTCTGTCCTCCTCCAACATGGCGTGCAAAATAATTTCAGGTGAAAGAAATTCTTTTCACATTTTTTCAGCACTTTATTTCTGAATTTCATCAGGTAGTGATCATGTGATTTCGCCCACTCTTTTCCGTTTTTTAGCAGTAAGTGCTGCTCGTAGGAATGTATTGCAT
Source organism: Phenganax stokvisi (assembly GCA_025400075.2). Classification (NCBI taxonomy): domain Eukaryota; kingdom Metazoa; phylum Cnidaria; class Anthozoa; order Malacalcyonacea; family Clavulariidae; genus Phenganax; species Phenganax stokvisi. The sequence continues at coordinate 8,383 of JAODVQ020187737.1, forward strand.
GTTTACTTTCAACAGTCTGGTGCTGTGTATGTCTTGACTTGCATAAACGTGAACGTCCTATATTGTGACCCCATGCTGTTATCAGACGTTTTCTGCTAAATTTTAATTACCAGCCGGAGATGCGGCAATCGGCATATAAGCAGACACTAGACATCGGCCGTTGTTGGAGAATGCTCATTAAATTTGAAAATCTCGCCAAACTATAAGTGCTCTGTAGCTGCTGGAACTTTAAAGAAGAAGATAGCTCGACGACTGCTTTGTTTTTCGATGAAAATTGATGGGAAATATCAACACGATAAGGTTTCTGAATCTTTGTTTTGATTTATGACCGTATATTCAAATGCGTTATGCCTCAACATCAATCACTGTTCGCAAGCACTTAGTCGTAGGTCATAGCTAGGACAATATTATATACTGAATATTTCACGAATACTATTTACTATAAATTTAGTTGCAAAACCGTACTTTTTCGAGCGTAAAATGTGGATAATCCTCTGGTCAAATATTAGCTTAGCTTGAGGTGGGAAAGCCCTGGGCCAGGGAATATAGGTTACATGGAACACCGAACACGTTTTGCTTGTTTTAATATTAGTCATGGCAAATCTAATGACATAACCGGCAGGACTTCGAGTCAGTTTAAGGGCATGCTCAACAGCACGGTGTCATTTTACTGCGTGAGTCTTCTGATTCTAAGTAAAATATTTACTGTTTCAGAAAGGAACATCATTGGCTCGTCCTGTCAAATGCCTTAACGTTTTTATAGAGCCTTCATAAACTATACTATTCTTTCAAGTTAACTGTGTCATGCAGTTTATATCGAAAAAGTAATGATATTCCTTTTTCACAATTGAAAAACCAAGCATACGAGCATGTTTGATCTGATCATTCACACACGATCATCCTCCGCATTGTTTACAGTATTTAAAGAATGAGGAGATTACTGTCATGACTCATGAGGTCATGAATATGTAACCAAAACATTTCCTGAATTTGAAAACGCGCTGTAGAAGTTTCGATGAGTTTCTCTGCACTTTGGAGGTACAAAGCAAATGTTTTTACAGATCAACCGGGACGCAATGGACCTGAATCAACTAGGTCCAGGCAACTTTGGCTGTAGTTTGGCAACAACTAGGAGTGCCAAAGTGAATTCTGTAGTATATTAGATATTCCTCTCTTCCTATTGGATTTTTTTAGAGATGAATTTTTTCGTGACCAGAATCGGGTCATCTTGCTAAGTGCGAAACATTTCCTGCACTAAATGTTTTTTGTCCTGCCTGTTTGTGGTATGATAACCACCATTCAAAGCAATGTGCAATCACACGTGCACTGATGCAACCATTGCTAGTCATTCATGGTCATACGATTAGAATTGTCGCAGTTCTAGAAAATATTTTATTGATATTATGAACAGTTTATCTTTTATTTTTAACCTCCTAAAATGTAAAAGGGATTTTCCATCTTGGTCGAGACTTCTGCAACATATGAACTGCAGGTGTTTGCTCCGTTCATCTTTGATGAGACCAGTGAATAACCTGAACTGGGCAGTTCGTAATGTTCAATGTTCCACGAAATATCAGGATTGTAAGAAAGGCAAAAAAACCACAAAAGATCTTAAAGAGTCCAAGTAAAGCATTTTAGTCCTATTTGTGACAGTCAAAGCAGGCTAGCCATTGAATAAGCCCACATATATCGTCGCGTTTTTTCTTGCACACTTTTGCAACGTCGAAATTGCTAGCTCACTGTTCCATTCCAAAAGCTCGTCGAAGCTCTATCAATGAAGAGGCAAAATTGTAGCAATTTTTGTCGCACCGGGTCTAGAATAAAACATAAAAATATCGATGGCAACTCAATATGCCGGCTTCACTATGACTTCTTGGACATAGGCTGCTCGGACCTTCGTGACCTCTGAGACACAATTCTTGATTAAGCCGGCTAATCTGTGTTTCTGACTTCGGGTCTCGGTGTAAGCAAGAAACATTGTGTCGATTACTGTCATTTTATGCGATTTGACTGCAAAGGATCCTGGTAATATTGTGAATAGTCGACTAGCCGTTATCCTTTTGTTATTGTGGGTTAATAATTGTCGATCCAAGCAGCCAGTTCGTTTCACGCTTGACGACCACCAACTCGAATTAGTTATCATGGAAAAACTTTTGTTCGGCCTGTCAGAAACTTTTAAACGACTGTTGCAGTTTGGTATTGTGTTTCCTCATTTTTGCGAAACATTAAATTAATATGCATTGCTTCCACGTTTCATGAACATAAATAGAATACTCTTATGTGCTATACAAGAAAGTATAACATATTCTTTGTTTCATGTTTAGTTCGAGGGGCAGCACCCAGACAGACTCCGAGTTTGACTCATGTGATCTGCATGATGTAAAATTTATTCCAAACGTATCGGCTTTTGTGCTGGAGAGCCAAGAAAATGTACACCGATCTCGTCTAGAGAAAACTTCAAACTTAAAATGCAAGCACAAGTCTGCACCTTTTGACGAGGAACATGCAACATGTGCTGTTGTTGGAACCTTAGCAGATAGGTCAAACATGAAATACTTGAAAGAAAACGTGGAAAATGATCATTTTCTTCAAAATTATGAAACGTGTGTTTCTTCTCGAGGTGGAGTCTCAACTGCTTTCAATTCCACGTGTTTGTTACCAGACTTCCCGGAGCTGCGAGATTCTTACGATCAATTTTGCACCATGAGTGAGCACAGTTCGCACGACGACCTGGACACTAAACTAAGCAACAAAAGCGTACTAAGCGAACTTAAATCAGTCCGAGGAATGAGAGATTCCATGTGCTCTTCTGAGGAAAGTGTACATGCTTGCAAACGACGGAGAAAAACGAGTTTAGAACAAGGTTCTGATGGGAAGAATCACCGCTGGTCAATGCCCGAGTTCACGAAACCTTGGCAAGAAAACTCGTGTGAAGGTGATCTTGATTATTATCTCAATGGTCTTGATCCATCGCAAGAAGGTGGGCAATTATACAGCGAACAGTCGTCTCAAACTTTTAACACACCAGCACTAAGCAATCCCAATCCCATCGAGTCTTCGCTTGACTCCACTCCACCTGGGAGTATGATATCAGGTTATAGAAAAACACAGGAGAGTAGATCTAAAGAAAAAATCATTCTTGGTGAGTCCAAGTCTTTTCCATGTGTGCCATCATCGAATAAACCATTAACATCTTTTGATACCCAAGATTATGACAGCTCTGGTTGCCATGTAGACAGTGGTGACGATTCGCTGACGTCATCGCCAATACACAGTAGTTCGTCAGTTGACACGGTAAGAGAGAACTCGCGTTGGCATGAACAAAGAGTCGACCTAAAAGATAGTGGGATTTATGTTGATGAAAATGCAGATGTTAGCGCTTCACCGACCAAGATGAACCAAAGCAATTCTAGTCACAGTGCAATGGGTGAACAAGAAAGAGACAGCCCACACAGAAAGGAAACAAATTTTGGTGAAATGAAGGAAAGTCATGCAGACGTGCTAAACAAATCTAAACTTCATTCAGGAGAGAAATATATTGCCTCGTGTGTAGATGGTGTAAAAGACGAAGACTCAAAGAGCGAAGGTCAACTTTACGGCATGGATATTCCGCACTCGTGGGATGTTGGAAGCATAAAAATAGACCATAACCAGAAGTTAGACAAAGAGGTACTGAATGGCGAGAAGGAAAGGCGTTGCGCTCGGCTCATGCAAGAATACATAGTGAATAAAACACTAAATTATCGTACTTCGACTAGTTCAAGTTATCAAGCATCTGCAGTGTAACAGTGGACGAATTGAGAAGTTTTGAAAAGTAATCTTTGTATAGAAAATAATAATGAATTCTCCTTGGCACAAAAATATATAATTCAGTTGGTAATACAGACATTTTCACCATGTCTTTATAACATATATGTATTTATGTATGTATACTTTTTACAAATTGGTCTACAACATCGCAAAATTAACAGTAATCATTACAGCAATGCTCAGCTATCATCTTAAACAATTGATTTTGTACTCGACGGCTGCAAGATCTGGCATATTGTTTACTTTCTACACTCTGATAGTGCGTCGTTTATTGAAATTTTCTGCCTTATTTCGATAATATGGTCAAGTGGTGGTCTCAGTGGCCAAGTCTCCCCTTTGAAGTGAATTGCAGTTGTCCTTTTCTAACGTAACAAAGTTAGAATACAATGATTGATAAACGATCGAGTTTATCGTGTATAATTTGCATCAGTCAGTAAAAAGTTTTAAACGTTCAAATTACAAAACCTGTTCACATTTTATGCATTTCCATTGTTTTTGGGAATTTCAAATTTATCCCTGTGCTCTATAGTATGTGCTGGAATGTAGTTTCAGTGTTTGTAATTTTTTTCTCATACATTTTCACTTCAAATGTATGGAATGCACTCAGAATTACACGTTGCAAGTTAAACAAAATTAATCCAGAAGTCTATATTTTGTGACTAGTTTTTTGGTGCCAAAACCTTCTCTTGAATTTTTGTATGCCTCTTTTGAACAATGGATTGTCTTGTTAACAAACAAAGTTGACTGCGCTTTCCACGAAACTTCAACATGTCCGTTTGCTGGCAAATTTTCCATGAAGATACGTATTTGTTTAGATAGTTAACACATACTTACATATGGCAGCACGAGCTGCACTGCGTTACTATATACAATACTTTTCTAATGTATGCAGCATGTATATGTATATATTACAACAATCAAGTTTAGTTTTCTAATCTGTTCATCGTAGCCCACCCACTGTGAGCCCACCCTGTCAACTTTCCTAGCAGGAGGAAACCGGAGTACCCGGGGAAAACCTACGACTTTCAGTCGAGTAGTTGACGGACTCTTGTCACATGAGAAAGTTAAATCCGCGCTAAGAATCAAACCCACGACCTCATTGGTGAAAGCACTTGTCCTCATCAATAACCCAAGAAAACGTTATCTCATCTCTAAGTTAATGTAAGGGCAACGAAGAGCTGGTTTATCCTTCATCTTTTGTATTCTAAAGTGTGGCAGAGCATGGTAAGCTAAACCATGCAAACGGATTTCGTGAAAACCATCCAGACATTTTACCACTGCACATCATTGCGAGCAATGTCATACATGGAATTACGATATACTAGCAGGTTTTGATAAGTTGTTACAGTAACGTTGTATCGTCAAAGTTCATTCGTTATTGCGGTTTATTATCACTTAGAGCTAATGTTACGCTATGTGTTAATGTAGTTTGTTAATATATCCAGATGTATCATTTATGATAGAATGCAGATTAAATATCATTAATTCATTATTATTATTATTATACATTGCAGTAAAAACACGCGTTTTGATTGGCTAATAGCCTACTATTAATTCTAGCAATCTCGTAACCTGCAGATAATTGAATTATCTGCAGGTTCTGAACTGGTTCTCATCGTATCTCAGTAATCGCCGCCATCAAACAACGGTTCATGGAGCGACATCAAGACAACTTGCCGTAACATCTGGAGTGCCACAAGGTTCGATACTTGGCCCATGGTTATTCCTTTTGTACGAAAACCACCTCTCCAACACCGTAAACGATTCAACTATCGCTATGTTTGCGGATGATACGAAGATCTTTAGAACCATAAACTCAATGGCCGATGCATCTTCGCTTCAAGAAGACATTAAAAACTTTGAAGTATGCTCCAGAAATGTCAACCTGGAGCTGAACATTGAAAAATGCAAAATTCTAAGGATAACCCGAAAGCAGAAAAAGATAGAATACCCATACAATCTTCATAACACCACCCTAGAGAGCACTGATCTTGAACGTGATTTGGGTGTGTGGACTTCATCTAACCTTACCTGGTCAAAACATGTTGAATATCAATGCGCACAAGCAAGTAAGATGTTAGGATATATAAGAAGGTCAACACTCGATATTAAATCTATCTCTGTTCGTCGCACCCTGTATCTATCCCTAGTCCGATCCCAACTATGCTATGGCTCTCAAGTCTGGGCTCCCCAATTAGTCAACTTGAT
>JAODVQ020187842.1:0-14398 GCA_025400075.2 Phenganax stokvisi
AGGGCGATGTATGACCTTCTTAACGTGCAGGAACTGCAGCGGCTCGATACAGACGCGTGCGCTGTTCTTTGGAAAGCGGTGTCCCATAGGGGTCCGGACAAGGGCGTCATCCGATCGCTGGAAATTTTGACGGGCGGAAATCCTCGCCTGCTTGCGATCGTCGCCCGATTCGGGGCCATGCTGTCGCTTCGCGAACTCATGGACAATTTGTTGACTCTTGTCGACGATCACACTGAATACTTCAAGAGTCACCTCGACGCGCTTGGGGTCCAAGAGCGCAGAGTGTATTTGGCGCTTGCGCGGCTGTGGATGCCAGCCACAGCAAGAGAAGTCGCGGAAGATGCCCGCTTGCCGACCAACAACTGCAGTGCCTTGCTGGGTCGCCTAGTTGATCGCGGGGCGGTCCTGATAGCTGGTGGGGGGCCGCGTCGAAAGCAATATTACGTCGCCGAGCGGATGTACAACATCTACTACTTGCTGCGGATAAGCCGAGGATCGGACGGACTTGTCGAGGCCCTCGTTCGCTTCATGCGATCGTTCTATTCTCAGAGCGACCTAGAGGACTATTTCGATTCCCTCAAGAGAGATCCTGGCCCTGTCGACCCAATCATCCTCCGGCAGTTCGGACAAGCCTTGGAACGTGTCGATCCGTACATCGAATTCGGACAGGCGGGGTCCAGCGAACTAAGAGAGTTGGTGGCCAAGGCCGATGAGCTCCGGAGATCGCAGGATTGGAATCAGCTCATCCGAGTCTGCGAAGAGATTGAATCGAAAGTTCCTTCCGATGCCTCCATGTCAGAGTCGGAGTACTTGGCCGACTCCCGTTACCTGCGAGTCACTGCATTGATTGCGCTGGATCACCTGACGGAGGCTGAATCTCTGTGCTCGGCGACGTGGTCTGCATACAGCGGCAGCGACTTCGCTCCTTTACGCAAGGTCGCAGCGATAGCTGGCGCGAAGCGGATTGAGTTGCTGGCTTTGTCAGGGCAGGGCAGTGAGACGATCCTTGAGGCCAGCGAGGATTTCTTGGGCCGATTCGGTCGGGACAGCTCATTGGGCATTGCTGAACCGCAAGCCGCGGCGCTATTCCGAAAGGCTGCAGCACTAGACTCGCTGGATCGAGTCGATGAGGCGCTTGCGACACACGAGGAACTCATTGCGCGATTCGAGCGGGATACCTCGCCTGCGGTCGAATCTTGCGTCATAGCGGCGTTGCACGCGAAGGGTCTTTTTTTGGACCGTAGCGGCGAATTCGACAAAGCGCGGGCTTTCTACGATTTGGCGATACATCGTTTCGGAGACGGCGGCTCTTCCCAGTCCCTTGGGCTCGTTGCTCGGGTAATGGCGAGCAAGGGCGCCTCTCTCTGGCAGTCGAACCAACTGCAAGATGCCCTGCTGTGCTTTGACGACGCCATTGATCGGTTCGCTACCTGCACATCTGGCGAGGAGATCGAAGCGTCTGCTCAGGCTCGTTTCAACCGGGCAGTGGTGTTGGCAAGACTTGGAGAACTTCAACGCGCCTTGCACGAATTCGACCAACTGGCCCACACGCTCGAATCTTGCGATTCGCCCTTCCTGATTGAAGGGGCTGCGCATGCGTTCATGCGCAAGGGTGTCCTCTTGTCCTATTTGAAGCGGGCCAAAGAAGCGCTCGCGACTTTCGACTGCCTTATAGATCGGTTCAGCGAGAATCAATCCCCCGAAGTCGCGTGGGTGGTGCTTTACGCAAGGCTCGAACGAGCCAAACTAGAGCTTGCAGGGGGTCGGCCCGAATCGGCTCTCGATACGATCAACGGTGCCCTCGTCAATTCTGGAGCAATAGATGGTGAGGGTCGACTCTTTGCGTTCTTGCTTCGAGCCGAAGCTGAGTTCAAGTGCGGTCGCAGAGATGAGTGCAAGCTCGAACTCATCGCGGCCTTGGGGTTGCTCCCAGAGCTGCCCGAAGTACCTCGTTTCGCCATAAAGGCGCTAGCCGCCTTCACGATTCGCCTTGGTCCCAAGCCCGTGCTCGACCTGATCGAGAGGTCATCGTCTACAGATCTATTGCACCCGTTTGCAGTCGCGCTACGCCAAGAGCTGGGCATCGCAGCCCCGGCCGCCATGGAGGTGTTGGAAGTCGCGAAGGATATTCGAACGAAGCTCGACGAGATGAGGCGGGAAGGTGTTCATTAGCCCGAGCTCTCTGGAGCAAATGCACCAATACGCTCGGCCCAGCACGATAGCAATCAGACTTCCAAGTGCTGTATTCGTAGCGCTCTGTACTTTCCCGTACTCTACTGTGTCTGAAAGACCACCGTGTTGCTCCTGATTCCATCGGCGGCAATCTGAACTTCGTGTTCGCCAACTGTGAGGTCTGATGGCAGGACCACGATGACCTCGTATACCCCTGCCTCCAACGTCGAAAGTCCGCTGAATTCGACCTCAACCGCGCGGTTGTCAATCCACGCCTGAGTCGTCGCGACTACCAGTTGCGGTGTCTCACTGTCGCCTGCAAGGCCGGTCCTACCGGCTGGGTTGACTGCCCCCAAGCCAGTGCAATGAATCTTCAGACGTTCGCCCGCACTGGGCAGTCCCTCGTTCTGCAATGTAAGGGGATCGTCTTCGCGTTCGGTCGCACCGATCCGATCAGCAAAGATCCCCGGCTGCACGGCACTCACGGGAATCGCGGCGACAGCGCTGCGTCCGTACGGCGTTGCCACGCCAACGTTGACCGACGTGCCTTCCGCCCAGAATGGCAGCTGGAACGTCACCTCCAAGGGCGAAACCCGCACAAGAGGAGCTCCCACGCCATTGATAGGTACGCGAATCAGGCCCAGCCGGTTGGGCAGAGTCGGGACGTCCGTGTCCGTGTCCGGTTCGGCCACTAGCTCCTCTAGAGACAGTTGCGAACCACGCAGCGTGAGTAGACTCCCCGGCGCGAATCCACCGCCCGGGCTGGCAGCCGCCTGACTGGCGGCGTTGACGACATTCGAGGCCTCGAACGTTGGCGGTCCGGGAGTCGATCGAATCGTAGTCGAAATCGCCACTTCCGGCGCGTCCTTAACGCGCGCCAAGTACTCCGTGTCGCCCAGCGTCGGTCCCAGCTCCCAGTTCACCGACACCACCCCGAAAGCGTCGGTTGTCGGACTCGCGATGATCGGGCTGTCCACTCCGGCCGCGAGAAACTCCATTGCGACTCCGCTGTACCGCACGTGATCCTCGTCGCGCAGCACAAATCCCAGCGGCGATCTCAGTTCATTCCCGGTCAGACCGTAGAGTTCTGGCGGATGCATCCGCTGCATCTTCATGCCCTCGAGTCCGGAGCGCACCCTCAGCCGAGTTCGAGGCTGGTCATAGCCAAGTTCCGAGGCCTCGGCCACGAGCGAGGTCACGCCCGCTTCGAGCCCGATCACTTCGAATTCGGCATCCAACTCTCCAGCCGGGATCGTCACAGTCGCCGGCACCGCGGCGATCGCGTCGCCTAGTGTCAGCCGGACTGTCAGGTCAGTATTCCGCGCTTCGGCGATTTCGATTCGTACACGGCCTGTGCTTTCGGCGATCACGCCGCCTGCGGGCCAAGTCGACAGGTGGAGCATTCGCACTAGCTCGGTGGCTATCGTGGCGCGATCGTCCAAGTGCGCAATGAAATAGGCGCGCCAGAGGCGGCGCAGCCGCTCCAGCCGCCTGAGCGTGTCCGGGTCTGGAGCCGTCCCTTGATCCACCACCAGCACGAACGCAAACCGGAAGTGCCGCTGCGATACCGACGTGTCTGGCCTGCGCGCGCCGTGCGCGGCGATGATGTCTTCGATGCGGACCTCCTTGCGCACGCCGTTGAACGTCACGCCAGCCTCGGGTGATCGCCCGCGGGCGGCTTGCGACATAGCCGTAGGAACTTCGACCAGAAACGAGGGCCTGACCTCGTCTGGATCGAATAAGCCCATCAGGTACTTGTCCAGAGCGCTATAGGTTTGAGACGCGGCGAAGGTTTCAAAGCGGGGGTTTGCCTCGGGTCCGTTGTCGCGGATCGCATTGCCCTCCAGCACGGACGCATCCGTGTTGAAGTAGAAGCTCCAGTGATTCAGCTGTCGGCCTAGCGTCGTCGGATTGAAGTGACCGGTCTCTGGATCCTTGAAGATTGCATTGGCCAAGAATCTGTGGCCGATCTCGTGTGCGAGCACTGTGAGCAGCGAGCTATCGGGGCGGTACGGGATGGGCTCTAGCGGGTTGTCAGGGTAAGCGGAGATCGGGCCCATGTTCACGAACGACCCCGTGCGGCGCGGCGAGCCGAAGTAAGGACCCGAGTTGGAGACGGGCTTGCCAATGCCCGTGACTTCGTTGCGCACAGTGTAGGCATGCGCCAGAGTATGGACGCTGGCATCCAGGCCTAGGTCGTTGAACAGGATCACCGAGTCGTAGGCGTCATCTTGAGAGCGGAAGAACTGGTGAAACGCCGCGAACTCGTCAATCGTTGTAGCCGACGTGAAGACTTCGGCCAGGATCGCGGTCTCGTCGAACACGTCCGCTGACGCCGAACTCCAATCGACCGCCAGCGAGCGTCGCGTCACGTCGCCCGGGAAGATTCCGACGATCGCAGCGGGCAGGTCGATGTCTCCATAGCGGAACTCGATCGAGTTGTCTGCGCCCAAGGTCAGCTGAAAGGTCTGGAGGTTGCCGACACCCTCCCGTGCCCAGAGCGGGATCCCGTGCCAGGTCACCACAACACGGTCTGGCGAGGCGGCATAGTAGATCTGTCCGGCAACGCTGGGGTCCATGTCCTCGAAGAGCGGAGCGATCCGCGGCGGCCCGCCAGCCGCTCGCGCGTAGGTGCGGTAGTTGGAACTCGCTTCAGGAGCGACGAATGTCAGATTGCCGTCCGAATGCACATATGCACCTGGATAGGTTTTTCCGTAGTACGTGAACTCGAACGGCAGCTCGATCCTGACGGCGTCGTCGTCACCCAGATCGAGCGGTACTCCCTGCGTGCTGATCGCCGGAAGGGCGGTAGCGTCCGATGACTCTATCTGGAAGCTCTCGCCCCGTGGAGTAATCAAGATCCTGCGCCCTTCCAAGTCGACCTGATTGGGCGGCGACACGATTTCGGGCGTGGCCTCGATGATCGCGATCTCGCCCACGGAGGTGGGAACAGGAGGTACGTCTTGAGAACGCCGCGTCGGCACGACCGATAGCGACGACGAGCGCGGCAGCTTTCGCGACGGGACGTGCGGCTGCTGCGCGCTGGGACCGCGCAGCAGCCGTTGCTGGTGCAGGAAGACTGTTTCCGCCGCGCTGCGTTGCGCGTCGCAGAGGCCAATCCCCGCCGTGGCAGGGGCTGCCGACACCCGCGGCACCGCAAAGAGCATGGCCGCGGCGGCGCCGAGCATGGGTGCAGAGCCCAGCCTAAGTTGCATTCCCACCGCCTTGATTGTCACACTTAGCGCGCTCAACTTGCGAATCTTGCTGGTCGGACATCGACAAGCTTGATGAAATCCCGGCATAAAGCCGGAACGCATTGGGCCGCTGGGCACGGTATGGGCTAGGGCGGCAGAGGGTCCCGGAGAGACTGGCAGAATGCGGCCTAATCGCACCGAAGCTGTCTTGACTGCTTCGCCAGACGGGTGGTCAGCAAGGCTGCGTGAGATTCCATAGCCGAAGAGCGTGCAGAACATAAAGTGTCTTTGGTGATGCGCTTGACAATCAACACGGAAGCTAATGTCTTAACGAATTGGCCCTTAGTTGGTACACTCGTTGGATGTTGTGGTTCGGGGTCTGTGGAGCCGTGCGCTGCTTTGCGGGATCATAGCTCCCGTATGGGCGCCGAGCGCGGAGACAGCGGACTTACCGCGCATACCGTCCGCCGAGGACAGAACGGCTCTTTCCGGCACTAGCGACCGCACGCCCCGGCACTTGCGGACAGCGGTCTTTCGCGGGCGCGAACTGTCCTACGTGGTCGTGGACGGCATGGCAGTCCATGCCGGCGATATCGTGCTGGGGCCGGCTAGCGAAATCGAGGCCGCGTCAGCCAGCCCGGGCCTCTCCGAAAGTTCCGAGCCGCTCATGCCGGCAAGGCGTGATACCGCCCCCGTCGGCTCGGACGAGCTCTGGCCTAATGCAACTGTCCCCTACGTGATCGACGACGACCTCTCGGACTGGCAGCGCCAGAACGTCGAGAGCGCCATCGCTGAATGGAATGACAAGACCGTAATCTCGCTGGTAGCGCGGTCTGTGGAGGCGAACTATGTGCGGTTCCGAAACATCGCCGTGGGCAACTGCAGGTCCAGAGTCGGTATGGTCGGCGGCGAGCAGGCGATTGGCTTGCCGCCTGGGGGTTGCTCGGCCAACGCAGTAGTCCACGAGATCGGCCATGCGATCGGGCTGTGGCACGAGCACCAGCGCGTGGACCGATGGAAATACGTCTCGATAGAAGTCGGCAATCTAGACCGATCCCTAGACGCTTGGTTCAAGGCGGAACATCCTGGCAGCGACTTCTATGACTTCGCGTCGGTGATGCACTATGGCCCACTGACCGCGACTGCCAACGGCGGATTCGTGATGGAGACCATCCCACCCGGGATCGACATCCCCGCTGCGGGACTGTCTGCCGGCGACATCGACGGGGTGGCGCGACTCTATGGACAAGTGCCAGAGAAGCTGACGATTTCCAGCAATCCTCCCGGCCTGGACGTCCTAGTAGACAACGTGCGCTACACCACTCCGGTGAGTTTCGACTGGCCGCATCGCAGCATCCACACGATCGAGCCGCCAGTGTCGATAGTGAAGGGAGAGACGCGCTATCTGTTCGGTCGCTGGAATACAGGCGGGAACCGCTTGCGCTACGTGATCGCCGGCCAGGTCGGGACCTGGCTGGAGGCCAACTTCATCGTCCAGCACCGAGTGGAAATCGAAGCTCGTCCCCCTGACGCGGGCGAAGTGGTGGTCACTCCGCGCACGCCGGACGGCTACTACACGGTCCGCACGCCAATGCGAGCCGAGGCCAAGGCGGATCCCTCCAGCGAGTACCAATTCTGGCAGTGGGGCCGCAACCTGCACGGTGAGCACGGCCGCTCCTCGAATCCGGCGACTTGGGCCGTGGACCGGACGGGCAAACACTTCCATGCATACTTCGTGGATCGCCCTTTAGTCCGCATCACGTCAACGGTGGACCCGTTCGTTGTCTATATCGACGGCGAGAGGCGTTTAGCGCCGCTCGCGCTTTCGCCAGGAGAGCATTCCGACCCCGTCGAACTGAGAGTCGACGCGGTTCGTCCGGCTCCGGGTCCTGGGCTGCTGCGCCATCGATTCGAGCGCTGGAGCAACGGCGGGGCAATTTCCCAGAAGGTCGTTCTACCGAAGCAGGGCGGGGAGATCTCGGCCGAGATCGTGCCCGAGGTTCCGTTGTCCTTCGCCGTGGCCCAACCCGGAACCGGGACAGTCACGGTGGAGCCTGCCTCGCAAGATGGCTATTACCCCAAGGGCACCCCGGTTCGTGTTACTGCCAGGCCTTCTTTCGGCTGGACCTTCGCCGGGTGGATTGGCGAGATCGGCTCCGTAGACCCGGCGGCTCAGTTGGAGATGGTCCGCCCCATCCATCTGAGGGCATCCTTCTCTCTAGCCGGCTCTTCGCAGGTTGACGAGGAGAACTTCCTCGAAGAACCATTCCTAGATCAAGGTCTCACGGGTCCTGAACGCACGATGGGAGACTTGTGGCCTCCCTCCGAAGCGGCCGAGGATCTCTTCCGAATCAAGACCTTGCCCCCTCATGGGGTGGTCGAACGATTCGTCGAAGCCAATCAACTGGCCCTAGTCCGGCCGAGAGTCGCCGATACCACCGCACAGACTTCCGATGTAGATTTTCGTTCCAGAGCGCTTGATTACTCCGATTCCGTTGGAAGCGAGGCCAGATCAGGGACGAGCGAGAGCGACTTGGCGAGTCTGCGCGCAAAGACGTTCGTGTCTCCGCCAGGGTACGATCCCGAACCACAGGTGCTTGGGCTAGTGAATCACAGCCAACAGCAAACGCGGTTCGTGGTCGAGTCTGACCGTCCATGGTTGTTTGCGTATCCAAGCGAGGGGACGCTAGCGAGCGGGGAAAGTGCTCAGATCGTAGTGAGCGTCTCCAGTGCTGGGATGCCGCCGGAGACGTATCGTGGCCAGCTCGTGATCCGTCAGATTCCAGCGGATGTAGCGGGGGTCGGATTAGCCGAGGCGGTTCATGTCACATTCGTAAGCGTGCCCAGCGGCCCAGGACCGCTCGGCGCGACTCAATAGGAATGAGGGATCTGGGCCAACCGTAGCGCTTGCCGATCTAAACCTCGCGAGTTGGGCGCCTCTCCCTCGGGCAACTCGACCCAGGGTGGGACCCTGAGTGCTGTCCAGGCTAGACGGCACACTTCATTGGAGGCGGACTCCCAGCCGGAAGAGCACGCAGTCGATGGCCGGGTCGCTCGCCGGTATGGGCCAGGAGCAGCAGCCTGGATGTTGGATTTGCCGAGCGGTCAGGTCCGACTTTCCCGCTGTCAATTGAGATTCCTCGTATGGTGAGTGCGGTAGTTGTGGCAAGTCTTGGATCAGATCCAAGGCAGTGGCGGTTATCGAGAACGGCGCTGTCCGGCAGATGCGACAGATTCCTAGATGGTCGGAGGACCGACGAGAGAGTGGCGACGACGTGCCCCTGGCGAAAGCACAGTTGACAGAGGCGGTGTGGATTAGCCACCCGCGCATCGAGCGTCTCCATGTCCGCGGGTTCCGTTCGTTGGCCGATGTCGAGCTGTGTCCGACCGCCGGTGTCAACGTGTTGATCCGTGCCAATGGCTCAGGAAAATCCAACTTTGCCCACTTCTTCAACATGCTGAGCTGGATGCTGAAGTCGAGGCGGCTTGCGGAGTTCGTCAGCAGGGAGGGCGGAGCAGACGACCAACTGTACGGCGGGAGCGACACCACGCCGCGGCTGGACGCAGAAATCACAACTCGCACGGAGACCGGCCGGAACGACTATCGGTTCTCTCTCGTGTATGCCCATCCCGATCAGCTGTTGTTCTCTGACGAGGCATATCGCTATAGCCGCGACGATTTCGAATCCGAGGCAGTGTGGAATCACTTGGGCGCCGGACACCGCGAGGCCCAGATCGTCAGTGTCGGCCAGGGGTAATACGCGGGATCGGACGCGAGTTCGAAAACTGCCCTGACGGTGACAAATCTATTGCGCAATTGTGCCGCGTATCAGTTCCACAACACTGGCTCCACATCCAACTTCAAGAAGACCTGGGACGCGGGAGACCAGGCCTACATGCGCACGGACGGTGGCAACCTCGCTGCCATCCTATATTGGCTAGAGCATCAGGACCTCGACCGATACGAACTCATCTGCCTTCAAATTCGGCGTGTGTTGCCCGGATTCGACTGCTTTCAGATCGAGGAACGGTACGGGAAAGTGGCCCTGCGTTGGCGGTCCCGCCTCTCGAACAAGACCTACGGTGCTCACCTCACCTCAGACGGTTCGCTTCGCTTCTTCGCTCTTGCAACCCTATTGAACCTGCGTGGGGAAATGCTACCAGGCGTAATGGTGCTAGACGAACCCGAACTCGGCCTCCATCCGAAGGCCATCACGCTGGCGGCGGACATGATCCGTGCAATCGGGGAGGATCGGCAGATCATCTTGGCAACGCAGTCGCCTCTTCTTGTCGATGCTTTTGACCTCGATGAAGTCTTTGTGCTCGAATTGCGGGACGGTTGCACGGAGCTCACGAGCCCGGATACGGAGCAACTTCAGGCCTGGCTTGAGGAATTCAGCGTCGGGGAGTTGTGGCAAAAGAATCTGCTTGGCGGTCGGCCGTGATCGGTTGGCCAGGCACGGCAGATTACTCAGTCCAAGGTCTGGCTCAGATGATCGTGCCCGACAGGTGTTCGGTTGGACTGCACGATGGCGGCATCAACGCACAGGGCGACGTAGCACGGACTTCAGCTTCTCCGGTGCGGTGCGCCTCGGATCCGACAGGTCCACTTCATGGTGATTGCCGGCGGCTAGTTCGAGCCCGCTCGGTTCCGCGAACGCTTGCAAGGCGGAGATCACACAGGAACGGTCATGATCTCTCATGAACCATTCTCGGTTTGGCCTTGCGAGGATGTGTCGCTCCGAACGTTGAACCACCCCGAGGTTCAGATAGCTGGTCCTGCTCGCCCCCACCCACAGAGATTGTCAGCTCTTGGTGCTAGACTTGCTTCCAACGGCTGAGCTGTGCATTAGACGTCGGCGACACTGTCCATGTCGGTCGAGATACCGTTTCGGCGCTCCGCATAAATAAGGCGAGTCTAGGATTCAGGTGCGTACATTAGGGAACGTCACTCCTACGCCTGACCAGCTTCCGATTCTGGCCGATGACAAGCCGGGATTCCGCATCATTCGCGGTGCGGCAGGCAGTGGCAAGACTACGGCGGCACTCATGCGGATTCGGCAGCTGTGCGCCAGTCGGATGCACAGGAAGACTCGTCTTGGACTCGACCAGCCAGTTCGCATACTCGTGTTGACTTTCAATCGGACGCTACGTGGGTATATTCGGCAGCTTGCATCAGAGCAGGTCGAGCAGTCAAAAGGCCTCCATCTGGACGTTCAGACTTTCTCGAAATGGGCAAACTCGATTGTCGGTAATCGACGAGTTGTTGGCGGTGATGAGTACACACGCCTAGTTCGGCCCCTCCTTTCGAACGCTGGTGTCGGTACGCAAGACATTGGGTACTTCACTGATGAGATCAGCTACATCATTGGACGTTACCCGCCAAGTGCGAAGGAGAAGTATATGGACGCACGGCGGTCCGGGCGTGGGAGATCCCCCATGGTAGACAAACAAGCGAGAGCCAAGTTGCTGACCGATGTCATCGCACCGTATGAGGCGCAAAAGGTAGCGATGGGCAAGATTGATTGGAACGATCTCGCGATTGAAGCTGCCAATGCGCCGAACCAAGGCTACGACGTGGTGGTTGTGGACGAAGCTCAGGATCTGTCTGCCAATCAACTGCGGGCTGTGCTTGCTCATTTGAATGATGATCACTCAACGACGTTCATCATTGACGCAGTGCAGCGGATCTATCCACAGAGATTCACATGGAACGAACTGGGAATCCAGGTCCGGCCCGAGATGGTATTCACCCTGTCGAGTAACCATCGCAACACAAGGGCGATTGCTCTATTCGCCAGATCGCTCGTCGAAGGCTTGCCCAGCGAGGAGGACGGCGTCCTGCCTGATGACTCTGCGAGTGAGCGAATGGGCGAACCGCCCGAGGTTGTGGCCGGCCGGTACGATGCTCAGCTTAAGCATATGATTGCTGGTGTCCAGCCGTGTTTACGCCGCGGGCATACTGTCGGAATCCTGCACCCGCGTGGCGGAGGTTGGTTCAACCACGCGCGCTGGACGCTTAATTCACTCGGCATTCAATACTGTGAGTTGACCCGAGCCGACGAATGGCCAACAGGGCCGGAGCAGGTGGCCTTGTCAACAATCCATTCTGCGAAGGGCCTAGAATTCGATCATGTGTTGATGCCAGGCCTGAATGCCGAAGTCACGCCACACGGTAAAGGAGACGGCGATGGGACCCTCGAATCCCTTCGGCGACTATTGGCTATGGGGGTTGGCCGCGCCCGTGAGACGGTCTCGGTGGGGTACAAGCCTGGAGAGCAGTCCACACTGATCGACTTGCTCGATCCTTCGACGTATGAGTCCGTGGAGGTCTGATGGATGTCGGCCGCCGGAAACCACCAAGAGACAACCGATCCTCAGAGTAAGGGCACCGCAGCGACGAAGAACCACGAGATCGTCGCGTGCGCCGATGGATTCGGAATAACGAGCGTGGTGCACTTTACCACGCTTAGCGGTTGCCTTGGCATTTTGGCATCGGGAGCCGTGAAGAGCCGAAAGCGCCTGCCGGAGGACCAGTACTTGAAACGCGTATACAAGCCCAATGCGAAGTTGCGTAAGGACCCGGCATGGCTGGACTATGTGAATCTGTCCATCGAACGCATCAATGACTGGATGTTTGAAACCTCAATGCGGTGGCACCCTTGTGAGAATAATCCTTGGGTAGTGCTATCGTTCCATCCTCGGATCCTCGGGCACGAGGGAGTGGTGTTCACGACCACGAACAACATCTATCCTAAATGCAGTCGTGGTCAGGGACTGGCAGGGTTCAAGGCGATGTTTGCGAACCAAGTCGTGGGTCGTTACGGTCAGGTGCATGGCCGACGAGGCAAGCAGCAGGCATGGCCTACGGACCGACAGGCGGAAGTCCTATACCCGAAGCAGTTGTCCTGCGAACATCTCCTTTGCATATACGCGCAGTACGAGGACTCCGTGGAGCGGATTCACGGGATCCTGGGCGGGCTGCAAATCAACGTTGAGGTCCGGCACTCGCCCGAGGTGTTCGAATGAGTAGCCAAGAGCAACTCTCGCTCACGTCGCTGTCGGTTGGCGAACCGAGACCGGATTCCGTCCGCGAGGATGTAGACACCGAAAGCCCTCTCATCAGAGTTGAGCGGTCGGCTCTTTGGGCAGCGTACGGTGACGCCCTAGGATGGATCAGCGAACTGACCGACAAGAGCGGTCTATTGCGAAGGACATCTGGTGATCCACTAGTTCGACCTATCGCGTGGAAGCGGCGGATCGGTGGGCGGACGGGAGTCACTGCTTCATTACCGCAGGGTTGTTATTCAGACGACTCGCAGTTGCGTCTTTCCACGAGCCGTGCGATCGGCCCCAACCGATTCGACGTTGAAGTATTCGCGAAGATAGAACTCCCAGTATGGCTGAGCTATGCGTTAGGGGGGGGGAGAGGGACGAGTGCGGCAGCGGCGAACCTAGCCCGTCCTAAGGTTCCGTGGTTTGCCAACCAATTCAAAGGCTGGACGAATTCGGGAGGGAACGGTGCTGCGATGCGCATTCAGCCGCATGTCTGGGCCGCTGCTGCTTTTGAGAGGCCTGAGAGCTATCTGGTCGACGTTGTTCGAAATGCCGTCTGCACGCACTCGCACCCTATTGGGATCCTAGGTGCGGTTCTCCACTCGTTGGCTCTGGCGAGGGCTTTGGCCTCAGGTTGCTGCCCAAGCCAGAGTGATCTCATGGAGGCGGTGGACGTAGCCGCTACTCTCCCTCAACTAATCCGTGAGGACACTGAGATTGGGAACTATTGGCTCACAGCCTTCCAGCGGGAGGAGGGATCTTTTGACGAAGCTTGGTCGCAAGCGATTGCGGATTGCAAGGAGGCCATTCGCGTGGTGTCCAAGACGGAGAAAAACGGAGCACCAGAACAGAGGTACGCCGCAATGGTGGACCAACTCGGGTTGCGCGAGCCCAATCAAAGGGGCAACGGAATACTGACGGCAGTGGCTGCCGCAGCGTTGCCGTGGTGCGATCCTTCGCCCGAGAGAGCTCTGCAGATCGCTGCTAACGCCATCGGAACCGATACGGACACTATTGCGACTATGGCAGGTGCCATCATAGGCGCTACGGCCGATGCTGAACCACCTGTCGAGGTTATGGATGCTGATCTGTTTCGGGCAGAAGCGGCTCGGTTGTCGGCGATCGCCGGCGGCAAGCAACCAAAGGGCCATCACTATCCCGATCTCCTTTACTGGTCGGCCCCGAAAGGCCGCGCACATGCTCTTGCTCGCACGAATGACGGAGGGCTGAACGTGAGCGGCCTAGGGCGGGCCGAGGAGATTGATCAACCAATCCAAGCTCCCACGAACAGATTTCAATGGCAATGGCTCCGCCTTGAGCTTGGCCAATCTGTGTTCATCAAGCGTTGTCGGGAACTTGACCTTGCACGCGCCGAACATAGATGGTCCGGGCGCAGGCCGGAAGGTGGCGAAACGGGCGAAACCGACAGTTGGGTGAGAACTCAGACTGATCGGCGTCGTGCAGAAGGGCGCAATCAATCGCCTTCAAGGGGGCCTCGCCCAGAGGATGGAATGAGAGGGCCTGAGCGGCCCAAGGGTCTGGACCTGCAGGGTGCACTTGAGTATGTGGCGGTTCGGAAGAGCGACGACAAGATCGTCGGAAAGGCCCTGCGGCGGGTCGCGAACGAGGGGACGATAGCCGAGATTGCAGCGTTCACAGCAGGACTTCTTGAGTTGCTTAAGCAGCCCGAGTCCACCCACCCTACAGTTGCGCATCAGTCGGGACACGGCGAGATGGAAGGCCACCCCCCGAACTCAACCTCGGATAGTAAGTCGTAACGTCGGAATTCCCGACAGCTAGCGAGTCGAGAAACCTAGGCCGCATTGGCTCGTAAAGCCTGATACCGGAGCCGGCCAGAGTAGTTGTCGTCGGCGACCAATGCGTGATTGTGCGCATTCCGAACAGACCCTTGGTGACGAGGTTGGCGTCTCGGCCGACTCAGCGCCGCTGCTGTTTGGCGGCGGGTCCAGTGCCGG
>JAODVQ020187948.1:0-14387 GCA_025400075.2 Phenganax stokvisi
GGCCGAATGCCGCCTCGTATCGTCGTCTTTCAAAGGTTTTCTAAAGAAATTGGGATAGATATACTTTCGTCCTGCATACGTTGCAAACAACGTTTGGACCCACGAGTTTTATTTCCTTCTTCGAGGGCCTCTTGGTGAGAGAAGCCCGTTCAAAAATTTGAACACCAATTTAAGTTTTATTATTTCGTATTTTAGTAATTTTTGGTGTACGCATCGGAAGGGTCAAGGCTACTTATAAAGGCAACCGGTAATTGTGATTATTGAGGTGCCAATTAATACCCCGTATGCGCATGCGTGAGAATAAATGCTTTTTGGTAAACATGCTTACCAGCTCATTTCTTAACTAGGGTTTCCAGTCGTAAGAATGTTTCCTTCCAATAGGAAATTTTGGTCTTCAGGGGCCGGTTGTTCAGAGCTGGGTTAGCGTTAACCTTGGTTAACAAAAAGTTTTAATCAACATTTTTGACCGCTTGTGTACTAACTTGCCAAAATTTTTCCACAACACTAACCTATGTAAAAAGAATCCTTTATTTGTTTGAACCGGCCCCAGAAGTATATTTGGAAGGAAATTTGAGCTTGGGAAAGGAAATGAGAAAGAAATTTTGTTTTTCTTGTTGTTCGTAAAAAGGACTTTAAAATGAAAATGAATGAAAATTAATTACTTAAATAAGGCAAAACTGAAATATTTTAGAGTCTCCTATCAAATTTTATCTCAGTTTTCCGTGAGTAAATGTCATAAATGTTGCCACAAAAGAATTACCAAATAAATTTATGTAGATTTTGCATACCTTGCACTGAAGGAAAATAGAAATGTGGACAGCTGTAGAAGGATTTTTTTTTCCATAGTGGAAATGCTGTTTCTAACCACAGAATAAAGATCAGAAACAGAATGGCCACTGATTTGTGCAGCGTGTGCTCGTTTTTTATGCAAAATTATGCAGTTTACTTGCCAGAAGGCGGGAGCAGCAAGCCAGTACAGCGTGTTTATAAGTCAGAAAATGTCATTGACCGGCTAGGAAAATGGCGGCCAACATGCGTAATGTGACATGTGCGAGCACTAAATTTTCAAAGCTTCCGACGAAAGTGACCGTTCTGGATGGGACGTTTATTCTGTGACGCAAACATTTCTTATCCTATTTCGAGGGCCTCCTGGCAAAGGAAGCCCGTTCAAAAATTCCACTCATAGTATACACTAATTTGTATGAGTGTTGTTTGTCTGTTTTTTGTAAGCAAAATATCTCACGGTTTCACACATTGGCGGAGGTATGCATGACCATCAAAACACCACAAGTCCAGTTATGAAGCTAAAATGTACTTGTGATTATTGTGGTAACAGTCCAATATCATGAATGCGCATGCGTGATAATAAACGCTGTGTAACATCAAGGTAACACGTTGGCCAGCTCAGTTCCTACGTCCTCACTTCGAGGTGTTTCTTTGAACAATTCCCAAAAATGTTGAACTAAAAAAGTTCGTAACTTCCACTTCCTGTTTCAAAATATTCGGGAATTGTTCAGAAGAACTCCTCGAAGTAACAAAATAAAGTAAACCGGTCAACATTATTCCCAAAGCTTCTTCCGGCACGCTTATATTGTTCTACTTGTAACTAATTGTCCCGGGCCTTTTCGGTAAAAAGCCCTAAAAAAATTTGTCACTCATAGTATACACTAGTTTGTATGAGCGTTTGAGTAAAATAACAAAGTAGGACTAATTTGGCATTAGACAACACGCAAATCATGCTGAAATTCTTTATGTATAGAAACATCACGCACGATTATTAAGGGGCCGCCATAAGCTTGCGTATACGCATGCGTGCCACGCCACAAAAATGACTTTCAACATGACTTTCAACGGTGCTTTGACAGTGCAGAAAATTACACTACCACGCACATTTATCTGCATGCTCCGTCCCCACCGGCAAACGGTTGCAAGGGTTGAACATACTAGGGGCTACAATAATTATGCGAGTCATAACCAAACGTCTGCGCTTCAGTCACATAATTACAAACTTGTTTTACAACATCCACACAGTCGGGTACAACAGAATAGTGATTTCGGACAAAGTGAAAAGCTATTCTGAACAACCACTTGGGCGACGATTTTCTTTCTCGCTTGAACAGGGTTTTAAGGGCAACACATACCGAACGCAATTTGGCACGTGGCGAGAATTTTCGATTTTCAGTAGCACTTAACTACAATCCTACTCTATATTTTTCAAGTATTGGGAAGCACATTCACAATTTTAATTGTTTGGTCAGCATATCTTGTCAAATTCCCTTCCACTGATGACTATTTAGTTTAAAACTGAAAATTCACGCTGCGCTGTGGAATCGCGTTTGGTTTATTTGGGCCTTTAAGCTCAAAGATTGTACTTACTTTGGTGATTGTCTATGTTTTGGAACAATCTTCTGCGTAAGATAAGATACCCATTGCTTTTGTTCCTCAGACGTGTTAGCTAGAACTAGCAATTCTTTCGCTGTCAACATGTCTGCCGTCGCTAAAAATAACAAGTATACTTATTGTAAGCTAAATTATCTGTTGGAATTTCCATGTACACGCGTAAAAATCATCGTGTTGTTGCAATGTTAAGAAAGGATGCAACAATGTTGTGCTGCACCCTATTGTTCACACTTGCTAACAATATTGTTCAGCATTGTTATACCCGATTAAAAATGAACAATATTGTTCAATCTTGTTGACAACTGTAAACAATAGATGCAGCACAACATTGCTACATCCTGTTTCACTGCAGGCTCATAACTTTTAGCTGTGTACAAAAATGTCGAAGAATCAAATTAGTTAAAATTTCCTTACCTTGGCATGCATTTACACAAGCTTCTTCTCGATCAACATGATCTTTATGACATTTTATATGACATCCTGAAATTAATAAGCATATATATATATATATATATAAAGTCTGTATGATGAGTGAACGCATCCTATTAGAAAGTCTCCAAACTTGAAAGCCCCGTTGCTAATACACCATAACAAAAAAGATGGCGGCTTGTCGACTTTACCAGAATCCTTTGCGGTTCCAAATCTTTTAACGTGACAGTGAATAAATTTTGTAGAACAAGCGTCATCGTACAGATGGTTTGTTTTTTGGGTCCGGTTGTATAAAACTGTTGTCAAAGTTAACTATAGCTAAGTACGAATATCAACCAAACAGAATCGCCTATTCAAGATTTAACTACTTTTTTACTACAAAATCGTAGTTAAAAACGTGGTTAAAATTTTTATACAACCTGCCCCAAGTTGACAACGTTGATTACTTCGAAGAGATGTGAGTTTTGGTGCTTTTATTATATATGGTGCTATTATATTTGGTGCTTTTATTATATATATATATATATATATATAAATATTGCTCGTGCAATGGATCATGGTGAAATCGACATGCCGCCATCTTTTTTGTTATGGTGGATTGGGGTGAGATGTTTCAAGTTTATTCTAACGTTGTTCAAAAAGAGTTCGTATTTTAAAAAGAAAATTAACATAAAAGTTAAAGTTGTGGAGTTTGAAAACTAAGTATGATTGTCATCAAAAATCTAATTTCACCTACTTCTACATTCAAGAGCATCAGGTGCTTTGAACATATGCCAGAGAGGTTTGGGACATGTATCGCACGTGGTAGGCATGTGATAGTGCACGATGAGAAACTCGTGTTGCATATACACAATAAGATTGCTTCGCTCCTGAATGACAATTGGAATTATTGGAGTCAGTGAAAGTTCAATACTATGTACCGTACTGTCCTTTTCATTTGACCGTTCGTACCTCTGGCGTCTCTTGCGGCTCATTATCATCTTTTCGTTTACTTTCGGCCTCACTTCCATAGAGAATCTGCAAATATACAAACACAGTTATAAACAAAAACCTAACCTATTCATTCAGGGATAGTGACATGACGATATCATTAAGTGGAGCAATTACCTATAATGGCCAATGCCTTTACTTTGAAACAATATACTTTAATCAAAAAAGTTAGCTGATGATCAAAAGGTTCACACTACCTGGAATATCCTTGGAATTTCATTCTTATCTGCTCGTATCACATCACCTTGAGACACTGATCGCGCGTGGAAAAGTTTACTGCAAGAACAAGAGTAGCAAATAAGTGAATAAAACACTATAAGCTCCTCTCAGAAAAGCCATGTTATATATGAACCTTATATCAAGTATCATGTTTGGCGTAGCACTGGATTTATCAGCTTCGTTGTCGTAAAAGAAAATCTTTCGACTGCTTATAACCACGTACTAAAAATTCATAAAAAATATTTGCCACATTAAAAAATGCATGAGAGATGATATTAACATATGAAAGTACGTCATGCACAATAAAATAATAATTGCACCGATGATAAAAATTTCAAAAGAGAAGAATAATAAATGACAAATAAAAATACCAACTTGTTTTTTCCAGCCGTATTTTTTAATATTTTGCCTATTTGGAATTGCTAACCATCCTTCCTTGGTAAACGATCCTGTAAACAAACAATATCCTGTAAACAATTCTGTAAACAACAACACATACGATCCTGTAAACAACAACATATGTACATATGTATCGCAAATCTTTACAATCAAAAATAGAAAAAGTTCAAACAATCTCTATTTCATTTTACATTTGCAGTCTGTCTACATTTCGTTATTTGTAGATTTCATGAGGCGTTCTTTAGAGTAAATTAGGTGGTGTCAATTGTTTTAACGTTTATACCGCACAAGAGTGAGCAAATGATACGAACTCGCTTATTGAACTCGCTTCGACGACGTGTCTCGATTTCAAGTAGACCCCTCCCCCGCACTTAAGGCCATTTGCCACTACGGCCGTTTTGCCTGCACGGACGGAGCGCACAGTCTTGAAAAAGCTCTGTCGTTGTCTGTGGGCGCTTGGTTTGGGGCCGGTTGTATAAACACGTGGTTGAAGTTAACTATAGTTAAGTACGAATGTCAACCAATCAGAATCGCCTATTCAAGATTTAACTACTTTTTAACTACAAAATCATAGTTAAAATGTAGTTAAAAGTTTTATACAACCGGCCCCGGGCGTGCACGTCGGGAAAGTTAAAAGTCATTCAACTTTCCCGAGTGCACGCGAAATCAAGAGCGGACAATCAACAACCGAGCATGTTCAAAACTGTGCGCACCGCTCGCGCGGGCAAAACGGCCGTAATGGAAAATGGCCTTCAAGTACATGATTTCACATGAAACCAAAGCATAGTTGCATGGAAATTAGCAAGATGAAAATTACCTGAAATGTCGTCGGAATTGTTTATACTAAGACCAGAGTTAGCGACTTGTTTTAATTGTTTCAACTGAGCCTGCAGTTGTTCTATTAATAAATCTTTTGAATCATTTTCCATCTAAAAATATAAAATTACATTTCACGTAAGACAGCAAGACCAATCAGAGCAATAAACAGTTCACAGTTAAAAACTCGCCTCTATTTTTTGAATGCGGTCATTCTCGTTTTGAATTGTCTAAATGTAGAAAAAGAACATAACGTCATGTAAAGACGATATAAAACATATAAAAGCCTTCGAGTCACTTCAAGGAACTTACGTTTTGTAGCTCCGAGATTTGAACTTGATTCCTATTCACCATAGCCGTGTATTTTTGTTTTTCCTGAATGAAAATACGACCCACAACTTGTACACAGAAAATAACAAATTTGACGGCTTAATGCAAAACGCTAGACATTACCTTTACTGACTGTCTGTCTGGCCGCCTGCCTGTCGCCTCTATAACTTTTCTGTCTGGCACCTACCCGTCTTCCTAAAGCCCTTTTTTCACTAGCGATATTTTCGCGCGAAGCAACTTTAGTTTTGTATTGTTCAAATTGAAAGGAATTGACTAAAAACTTATTATTGTCAGCTGAAAGCTCATGACACAAAGAGAATAAATCGCTTCGCGCGAAAAAAAAACTCTGGTGCAAAACAGGCTTAACGCCTAGCTGT
Organism: Phenganax stokvisi; assembly: GCA_025400075.2. NCBI lineage: Eukaryota > Metazoa > Cnidaria > Anthozoa > Malacalcyonacea > Clavulariidae > Phenganax > Phenganax stokvisi. The sequence continues at coordinate 5,961 of JAODVQ020187948.1, forward strand.
CTATTTTTCTACTTGTCTGGCACCTATCTGTCTGCCTGTCTTGCGCCTATCTGTTGTTTGTCCGTTTGTTTGTATGGCACCTGTCTGCCCATATGTCTGGCGCCGACATGTCGGTCTAGCTGTGCGCCTGCCTGTTGCAAAATGTAAAGCCTGGTTTTCACTTGCGACGCAAGCATAAGCCAAAAAACAATGGAAGACTTACTAAGCCCGATTCTCACTTGCAACCCAAGTATAAACATAAGACAACAGGCAAAACAAGGAAAAGCAATGAAGTACACGACACAAGAATCGACAGCAAAAGTAAAAACATAATAACCCAAATGTAAGCTAAGGCAGAGCAAAAAGAGAATTCAAAAAAAAAAAAGATTTACTCGCTTCGTTTTTGTAATCGTCCCTTAACGAATCGATTTGCACGAACATTCACAGAGGCAATAAGCCTCAACTTCGCACCGGTGGATATATGTTGAGAATCAGATGAAATCAAAGCAAGATGAAACTCACCCTCGATAATTCCTGCTGTAATTTCTTGCATTCCTTCTCCTTTTTTCGTAGTATTTGAGCATTGCCACGATTACTCTCTTTCTTCGACATATCTTTCCTATTCATAATCTCAGCTAGTTTATTGATGGCTTCTATTTTCATCATCTTCTCTCGTTCCAATTCCTTACGGAACTTATCAGAGACTGTCTCCTTCTCCTTATCATCATTCTTGGCTTTCTCAAATTCTTTAAAGAAAAAGAAATATATAATGAAACCTGGTTTTTCCATAAATTGTTGTTCATTGGCAAAGTTCCCCCATTCATTGTCTGGGCGACAAAAAAAGTTCTACTCAAACGATTCTACTCATTTACTATCACTAACAATGGCGCATCCAGTAAAATAATCTCTGATGAAATACGATACATGAAAACCACGCTTCGAAATGAGGGAATTCTTTATGGAGAGCAACTAAACTACACTTTTAAAAAGTATATTCTTATTTATGTGCTGTTCAAACTCCGGGTTTTTTACACCTGGCTCCGGCTCCGGCAAAACAAACTCCGGCTCCAGCAAAAACGTTTCCTTCTCCGGCAAAATTGTGAAAATTCGAAATTTCGTGGAAATTTTGCACTTCAAAGTGGAAGCACTGTAAACATAGAACGACGTATTTTCATGCGAATTTTTGCTCTTTGTCGATACTAATCGAGCGTTGTTCAGAGTATAGTTTAGTCGGACATTTATCAAATTTACTGGGACGTTTTCCGAAGTCCGACAGCACTCTGCAGCGCAGCCGGAGTTTTGCCGGAGCTGAACGAACTCCGGCTCCAGCAAAACATGCCAAAACTCCGACTTCGGCTCCGATCCTCCGGCACACAGCACTAATTTATATTTGTTATTTAGAACTAACCGTCACGAATCTTCTCGATTTGTTTATTCAGGTCGTCTCTTTCTAAAATTGTATCTTCAACTTTTTTCTCGAAGGTTTGAGTCGCTTCTTCCAGCTACAAACACAACGCGTTAAAACAGTTGCTTTAATTTTATGGAAAATTCCAACTTAAAGCAAACTTATCTTCCCACCGAGACACAGCAGAAGATACTTCAAAATATCAAGCTCGAATTCTGCACCAGACTAAAAGTAGGATGTACAAGGTTACCTGCGCTATTCTGGACAGTTTTTCGGACAATTCAGTTTTATGTCTTGCAAGAGAATCTTTCAGTTCTAGCTCCAACATCATTTTTTCTTTCTCCAAATCAGAATACTGCAATAGGCAAAAGAGAAACTTACGTAAAATCGGGGAAAAAATACAGGCAAGATAAAGCTTTGTACGACAAAAGTTCCTGTACATGATATTTTGAGATATTTCCAGAACAATCTTCATACTCATGCAAAAATGGACCGTATTTATTCGTAATGAAATTTATTGCAAATTTACGTGAAAAAATAGCTCTTTGAGAGTATTTAACTCGAAAGACCCATTTTCATCTATTCTATCGATGAAATATCAATCGATTATGAAACTAGAGGGAAAAAACTGCTTTGATGTTTTAGAGTTATTTAATGGCTTAAACTGAAGAGATATATGATTTCACCATATGTACTGTCTACTTAAATAGGTGAGATTCTGGCACATCCACTTCGAACCTGTATGTGCCATATTTTCTCATTGTAATATGTAACTTTGTCACCTTATATACCAAGTGTGACATTTTTTGTAAAGCCTGGATTGAATTATGAATATCAAAATGATGTTTTACTTACTCCATCCTCGGCTATTTGTCGAGCAAGTTGTTCTGATTCAGCTTTCGTCGTCGTCAGTTCTAGTTGAGTTGATAGAGATTCCCTAGAGAAGAGCACTCACATGTTATGCAAATTTCATCAAAAAGAGGACGACAACGTTTCAGTGTAAACAGACCCATCCTCCAATGAGCGAAATTACTCAGCCATGCTACTGGAATTTGAAGAGGTTATAAGCAATTACCTATCTGCTTGTAAATTGCTAAGTTCTTGTTTCAACTCCTCGATCTTCTTTATCTTCTCCTCAATTTCTTCCTTAAGTTCTTTAACTTGACTTTTGTACAACGTCTGAAACAAGAACGCATCTATAAGGCCTGTTTGCACGGGCGATTTTTGCTGCGATTATTTTCCTTTTAGCGTATGTGATCGAGTACGTCGACTGGCAAGTGCATTGGCAAAATTGTTAGACCAGGTACACTCGCCAGTTATCCACTTTATCACATCGTTGAACAGGAGAAGTCGCAGCAAAAATCGCCCGTACAAATGCGCCTACAGATACATATACTGTACGTAACTAGTTATTTGAATGTTTGCATGGTGATTTACAATAAATTTAAGAATTGCAGAAACACCATGTCAAATTAGTTTGCATAACTTTCGGTCCGTAAAGGCCGTTTTCCACTCCAACTATATCGTAGCATACCGTACTGTAATTCTTTGTTTTAACGTCATTAGTTTTGCTGTGGTGCCCATGAAAAACAAGAATAGGCTACAAAACTGTACTTAAGCGTGATTGCGCGGATGACTGCCCGGGTCTACGGACCTAAAGCTTTGCAAAAATGCAATGAAGTGGTATTTCCATAAATTCTAAATATCTACTGAATGCAACTACATGTGCATTTCGAAATTCTCGCTAGCTTATTGCCAAGATATTGCCATAAAAGTATACAGAAAGCGAAAGTAAATGTTTTGTATATTTCACAGCCAGAGCATGGACACAAGACTTACAGAAAAATACTCCTCAGCCTCGAGTTGATCCTGCAATTCTTTCATTTGCAAATCATCCATTGCCCTGGAACTGAACACACATTAAATATAGTTAACACAAAACCAAATTTAATAATAATCTCAAATGCATCAAAGTCAGGGATTGTTCATATTCAAAACAAACAAAATACATGGATTTGAGTCATGTAAGCTTACCTTTTTAACTTTGTAAACGATTCGTCCAAGTTTTTCTTTTCTTCGCGTAGGTCTTTGATGTCCTAAAAGAAAAGGAAGCTTTAAATGGAGAATGGCGTCTAAATTCTTTAGTCACCTGGAGAGCGTCACATTCAATATGAACAAAAGGTTTGATAGTTCAATTATTAAAGTGTACGTACGTATCTCCAATGACTATTCTCACCTTGCTTAATTGCTTCTCTTTGGTATTAAGTGCTGCAACTTGGTCCATAAGTTTCTTATTTTCGTCTTGAAGGCCAGTTCGTTTTAAAACCTCCGTATCGTGTTGACTTTCCAGAGTTTTAACCTGTCACGGACAACGGATTAAAGCCTTCAAACGAAGCACTTTTTCTTGCAATGTACTATGTGGTTTTCAACAAAAAAATTTGTAAATTTCATTGACCAACGAGTTTATAATGGTAGACGTTTACCAAAATCATCTAGCACTAAAGTTTTTATTACCTTTTTCAAAACAGCATCATGGTCTTGCTCCAGTCGCTCAAGTTTTTGTCTCGCATCTTTGTAATCGACGGTCAAAACTTGGATTGTTCGCTGAGCTTCAGATAACTCTGCATCTAGTTTTAACTTTGTCTCTCGCTCTTTTTGAAGCGTTTGGTCTGAATAGATAAAAACAAATCGCAGCTGATTCCAGAAGTTAAAGTACGCCAGGGTCAGCCGATCTCGCACATACATGTACAATATTAAAGAGCTTAAGCTTCGCGTTCAACGGCAAACGTCAAAAGGCAGGCGAAAAAAAAATAGCAACTAAAAAGACAGTAAGGCAAAGACAGTTATAGTTCTGTCAACACGGGATGTTAACATGATAGTGTTTGACATAAAACGGAAAATCGAAAACGATGAGAAGAGAGGAAACTCCGGCAAGGAAAAACGACTTTGCCGTTTGCAGTAGCGTTTAAACGTGAAGCTTAAACTCCCTGTTGTCTCATTTTCAAACATGTTTTGGGTAGACAATTCTCTACTGTTTCTGGGGTATTTGAAACAAGAATGTGAAGGTCCTTACAAGCTTTATCATGCTCGTGTCTTTCCTGTTCTTTCTTCTCATCAAGCGTCATAGACAAACGTTTTTTCTCTGCCTGGAAGCTATTGATTTGAGCCTGCACAAAAAACAGTCATGGTTTTCATGAGCTACTATAGGAAAAGTAAATGAGTAAAGGGACGAACCAAATGAGCAGGTCAAATGAGAAGAACACGTCAAATAAGCAGTTTAAGAGCAATTCAAATGAACAGAATAAAGCACATCAATGAGCAAAAGAAAGCAAATCAAATAAGCAAGAGAGCAAGTCAAATGAGCAAATAAGAGCCGGTCAAACGAGCAATAGAAAGCCAGTCAAATGAGCAAAGCGGAGCAAATCAAATAAGCCAAAGAGAGCAAGTCAAACGAGCAAATGAGAGCCAGTCAAACAAGAAAAAGAAAGCCAGTCAAACGAGCTAGCAAAATAGAGCATATCAAATAAGCAAAAGACAGCGAGTCATATGAGCAAGTGAGAGCAAATCATATAAGCAAGAGAGAGGGGGTCAATGAGCAAATGAGAGCCAGTCAAACGAGGTAGCAAAAATAAGCAAAAGACAGCAAGTCATATGAGCAAGTGAGAGCCAGTCAAATGAGCAAAAGAGAGCAAATCAAACAAGAAGAGCAAAACAAAAAAAAACAAGAAATGTTTCTAACCTTATATTCGGCGATAGCTTTATCAAATTTCTGCGTTTCTGCTATTTTGTCGTACTCAATGTTAGCTTTTTGCTAAAAAGATGACATAATAAAATAAGCGACATACCGTTTTGCTGTTATTCAGTCCAGTCTTATTTTGGGATCAGTGAGATAACCCACCTTTTGTAAATTGACGATGTCTTGTTGGAGTTTTTTCTGCATAAGTGTCGTTTCGGCAAGTTTATTTTGTAACAGCTCGTTTTCTCGTTTTGCTTCCATGTGTTGAGCTACATACACCAAGTTATAAATACATCAGTAAATGGCTAGGTTATATATGCTTTAAGGGTAATAAAAATTTGATTGAAAACTTTGAGAAACGCATGCGTAGTGATATTGGTTAAAATTTCTGTAAAATTGCACATGGCCAATGGTCCCATGAGCCAACTTCAGTTGAGAAGAATTCAAAGAAACTTCATGTCAACAAACCTTCAAGTTCCATCTTTTGCGAATCTGCTTGCTTTTTCGTAGTGAGTTCACTTTGCAATGATGCTTGTAAACGAATTAATTCCTTTTCTAAAGCACCCTACAATAAAACAAACAGATATGTAAACTTGCGAAATTTATAGACAATCACGAAGGAGTGAACATCATCTATACCTTTGCTTCAGCTGTCATCCTATGTTTGTCTTGAAGCTCTTTAAATGAATGTTCCAATATTGTATATTGCTAAAAGTTATATAAGACTAAATTATTTCAATTATACAATTTACCTTTATGTCCCTAAGTTCAAGGGAACACCAGTGCTAGCTACTTCAACAAAAATTTTCTGGCTCACTTCGGCACAAGCCAATCCTCACTTTTTTTTGAATAACTGCACTTGTTTTCTGACTGACTCTATATGGAGAGGTTCTTGTTTATTTCTTATACCTTGGTTAAATCAGCGTAGTTTTTCTTGAACTTTGATCCAGCATCTGTTTCAATCTGTAATTTCTCGCGAAGTTCCGAGACAGTTTTCTCAAGCTGTCCCGATTTGGATTGATAGTTTTGAAGAGTCAACGCAATCTCCGCCTTGGCTCCGTGATCTGTATCCAAACGACTTTGCAGGTCTTGCACTTTATTCTCAGCCTGAAGTCATAATACAATAATGATATTGGAGATTTACAGTTAGAACTTGGAAAACTTGCTAGGCAAAGTCGGTTGAATTCCAGTACCTTTCTCTTTGCTTCAGACTCGAACTCACAACGTCTTTGCGCCTTGAAAAAAACATGGAGTGATTAATTTTAGCCTTCCCAAGTGCTGAGAACTACAAACCCCTATCGTTTAACATTCACAAGTCAGTTCACCTCTCTTAAATCATGTTTATACAATGCAGCATTTCTTTCGAGCTCTCTGTTTGATGTTTCTGCTTTTTTTCTCGCTTCGCCCTGGATAAAATACAAGTGATGTTTTCTTGTCTCATGATGCAACACCAGAAACTACTTTTTTACATATTACCGTGACTACAACTTGTTGGAAAAAAGTAGCTCATATTGCATAAGAAATTTTACCTCCATTTCGAGCTCTTTGGAAATTTTCTCTAACTTTGCTGTTATTGCTCTGAAAGGAAAATAATATAGAGAATATTTTAATTGAAGAGAGGATTCTCCGAATTCGGAGACTCGGGTTCGATTCCCGGCTGGCAAGGCTAGAATTTTCATGTATGTGTATTACTGTTATTGATAGAATCTTCTTTTAAATTGAAAAATCATGGATGCCCCTTGCATACAAGAGTTGTGAGTAACTCCGCTGCTTGTGGGAAATCGCCCGAGAGGCTCTGCTCTACGTTTGGTAGATGAGATATCTGTCTTGTGGGACTTGAGTATGGTGGCATTGCATATACCGTATTTATTCGAATAAACGCCTCCCTCGAATAAACACCGCCCTCGAAAAAACGCCGCAGGGAGAAGCAAAAACATTATTAAACACCACCCTCGAATAAACGCCGCACTTTTTCATCCATGAGGCGGCAATTCGAAGCAGTCATACCTAAGCAGTGAAAGACCCAGTATTGCCCTGTTGTTCAGCTGTTAGTTAAATAATAATTGACAGTTGTTACCAAATTTGCAATAAACGCCGCACCTGTGCCGTCAAAAATTTAATAAACACCGCGGCGTTTATTCGAATAATTACGGTATGTGGTAGTTCTGGCCATTTTAGCTGTGTGTCTCTGTAGTTCTGTGGTCAAAGCAACGATACACCAATTCGGAGATTCAGGTTCGATTCTCAGCTGGGATGGCTAGAATTTTTATATAATGTTGCATTATTGAAATACAAAATAATAGGCCGTACTATATACTTTGCTTAAAACTGTCATATATATATGACCAAGATTATTCAGCTTACTTGGATAGATAGATAGATAGATAGATAGATAGTTTATTTACTAAACATTGCAGCCGGAGGCTGAATTAAGTAAAGTTTACAGGAATATATATGTAAAACTATTATAAAAGTATACTAGTATAAGACTTATTGGTATTAAATATTTACAAGTTAAAGCATTAAGATTAAGAATTCAAGGAGTTTGATATTATAAAACTTACTTCAAATTATATTCTGCTTCTTCTCTCGCCGATTTCTCTTTAGTGAATTGCTGGTCAAGAGCGTCCATCTTCTTTCGAATGTGATCCGGCGTAAAATGCTTGAAACCTCCAGTAGAGTTTTCTGATATCTAAAGAAATTTAGAATTACAAGTGTAACAGCTAACTTTACGTATAGTCAATATACGCATACAACTACTTATTCATAGCGGAAATTACCATGTTACACGATGCAATTTTACTTGCAACTTGCAATGCATTTCTTCTCTTGAGTGATGTAAAATTGACGAGCACGAGCCTTCATTTTACTCGATGTTTTCATGACATTATATTAAGCATTCTTTACTAATTAACATTTCTCAAGAGTAGAGTTGCGTTGTAAGTTGCCAAAAAATTGCAATGTGTAACATTGCCTTTCTGTTTTAATCCGTCGATTGCCAAACAATTAAACTCCTCAGTCAGCCAGGACGCAACTGTTTTAACTTATCCCACTATAGAGTAATGGGCCTCAAAAGAGAGCTGCATATTTGTTTTCTATCTAATGCCAGATGAGTTTAGTCGTCATGATTCACACGTAACCTTTCACACTCCAATAAAATATCACACGTAAAATAATCACACGCAATGAATCGAGAATCAGCACGCAAAATAATCCCATGCACGCAACGTCTTGACACGTAAAATGAGTATACGTAACGAATTGCCAAGCGAAATAATCACACGCTACGTCATGACACGCAAAGAAA